>SNQJ01S0110993.1:0-28898 GCA_010110895.2 Picea sitchensis | reverse complement strand
TTGAACACAACATTACACATCTTACTCATATCTAACTAGAAAATGGACTTATCCGTAAGTCTACTCATCCTCTCTAGACTAATAAATCAACGACATGTCATTTAATTAATAGAAATGACATCTTAACTAGAGATAGTCATCAAGCTCTAAGTGCAAAATTGTTGATGTAGAACATCCCCATACTTTCCTATAAGGTCATTGAATGTCCTTTTTTGTTTTTTTGAAAAAGACAACTTGGCCATAGATAGTCATCAAGCTCTAAGTGCAATGTTGTTAAAGTAGAACATCACCTATACTTACCGAAAAGGCCGTTAAATGTCCTTTTATCCTTTTTTTTTTTTCAAGTTTAAAAATATCATTAAAAAAATTAGATAATCATCAATCTCTAAGCATAAGATTGTTGATGTAGAACATCACCTATACTTACCTAAAATGTCATTGAATGCCCTTTTATATTTTTTTTGTTTTTTTTGCAAGCTTAAAAATACCATTAAAAAATCTGAGCTTCTAGGTAATCAATGTGTATAAAGTATAAATATAACATGATTAACAACACCAATAGATGCAATTAAACAACATTATGCATTACCTTTCTGGGTGATAAAAAGATCATGTGTTTAAATTGTATTTATGTTAAGCTTTTTTTCACCATGTAACATGTAACATTATAGAATTCAAATTTTATTTCATTTTAGTTTATTAGCATTATTGTATATTGCACATCTTATTTAAATATATTTAAAGTAGACTTTACTTCTCTTGATGTGATAACTTTACATATATCAATTAGAAAGTAAATTAGAAACATTGAATGAAGATATTCAAATCTTGTTATTCAATGCTTGTTTTGTATCACATTCCTTGCACACTGAATGATGTATATGTGCTATAAGTTTATAACAAAACAACATAAATTAATGTTTGATGAATGTAATAAAATAATAATTTGAATTTCTCGACATAACATCTTTTCATATATTATGTTTCATCATCATATAATCATCATATACAGAGGCATCTAATAGTGTTGTAAATTTTCCCTAACCATTTGAATCAGGAAATATAAGAAGATAGAGTTTCAATCAATTTGAAAATTTTCTTTAGATATTTCAAGTTGTTTTAGAGATGAGAAAAATCTTAATGAAATAATTCCCCTATCCGTGAAACTTGAATCATAGTGAATCTCTATTATACACAAAATATCTATCAAATTCTTGTTAATTTTTTTTGTTTACTACAAAATTAACTTGTAACTGAAACTATGATATGCATTGTCAACTTTCAGAATTGACAAATGATGCAATGTCAAACACCTATAAAAATTATGGGAAAAAATTATATTATCTATATTGTCACATTGCGATATGCACCCATTACTAGACAAATACGAAAAAACAATTGCCATCCCATGCCTTTCTTTTACTAATAATGGACTAATTCCACTTATGTATAATAGTGAATCTCTATTATACATGAAATCTCTATCAAATTCTTGTTAATTTTTTTTGCTTACTACAAAATTAACTTCTAACTGAAACTGTGATGTGCATTGTCAACTTTCAGAATTGACGAATGATGCAATGTCAAACACCTATAAAAATTATGGGAAAAAAATTACATTATCTATATTGTCACATGTTACATCCCCATATGGTACGACTCCTACGATGTACAACCGGTAAAAGCACCCTTAAATCTTCTTTTCTTCTTTTTTTTTTGTGTGTAGGAAGGTAATAATGACATTATACTCAACCTCGCAACACGACGACGACACAACGCATGCAACTCATGCAACAACAATATAACGACCGAACATAAAAGCACATCAAGCACCTGGAAGCAATGTATGACATTCAACCGACAAAAAATAAGAATGACTACCTGCCCGTCCTACCCTGCAATGGTTAGGACCTCCACGATACATAAGCAATGCTCAAGCCTAGGTTCCCATTGATTTTGACCATTTAAGGTCTCAGGGCTGGCGACTATTATGAGGAATAAGGAGGTGTCTACATCCCGCTCAACACAAGCAGAACAAGCCTACTAAGCCAAGGACAATCATCTTAACGACCCAAATTAATTACACAAGTAATTAGAACCCTTACAGTGAGCAAACCAACCACATTAAATGTTTACGAAACCAAGTACAAACATTAATTAAAATGAAAAACAACATTAATCAAGGCTAAAAGGTTGTTATCTATGACTTCAATTGGCATTAATTACAGATCAATTAACCATTATAAATTCCATCAGTCAACGAGTTACCCACCGAACTTAACATGAATTACAAATCAAATTTAGTGAGTATGGATTACCAATTAGGCGATATCTATAAATCTAACTAACCATAAACTTGAATAACAACATTAACATTCTTAAAGTGGAATTATACCTATAGCACTTATGAACAGTTAAACCTCAACATTAGTCAAGATATAATGACTGAACTAACCACACTAGTTGTTTATTATCATTGAGGAGGAAACTGCCAGCTAATAACATTGTTGTAGCTAATCAACAAGGTAATTACATATCTGTTACATAAAAAATTATTACAACAGTTAACAAGGCATTTAACATAATGATTAACATAATCAATTAATTGAGCAATAACATGGTAGTTTGCATGAATATTTTCATAACAAATATTATAGCACTAACAAGGCGATTATCATGTTAATTAACATAACAATTAATATAACAGTAGCAAGACAATTTATATGACGGTTAACATAACGATTAATAGTGCAAAAACAAGGCAATTTGCATAACTGTTTAACCATTTAACTCGTTGTGGCATTTAATCAATAAGTAGGAATCTGCTAACCATTCACAGTGTTGTAGCAATTGTTCTGGCATTTAGGAAAGCAATTAATATAGCATTTAACATTGTAATTAACAATCCAATTAACTGTAGCAATGGTTCCGGTAAATTCATGGTCATTCCAGAAAGCTCAGTCAACATTCTAAAGGCAAAAATCATGGGTAATTACAGCAAGCTCTGGCAACATTTTAAAGAAAAAATCATGGGTAATTACAGCAAGCTCCGACAACATTCTAAAGGAAAAATCGTGGGTATTTAAACAACAATCAAAGTCAACTTTTAAAGGCAATAATCGTGGGCATTAAACAATGGTCTCAAACAGGTTTTGAATGGAAAAACGTGAGCATTTAATCAACGATCTCAAACATGTTTTGAATGGTAAAATTGTGAGCATTAAACAATGGTCTCAGACATGTTTTGAATAGTAAAATCGTGAGCATTAAAAAATGGTCTCAGACATGTTTTGAATGGCAAAACGTGAGCATTTAAACAACGATCTCTGACATGTTTTGAATGGCAATTTGTGAGCATTTAACCACAATCTCAGCCACGTTTTGAATGGAAAAAAAAATGTGGGTAATTAATCAACTATCACAGTCTCATTTTAAAAGGGAAAAACATGTACAGGAACACACCAGAAGGGGATTTCATTTTTCTTTTCTGTCATTCTATAATAAACAAATCGCTGTGACAACACCCCATAAGGGAATTACATTTTTCACGTCATTAATAATAAGCAATTACTATAGTAACCAAGGGGGAAAATGTAGACAAGAAAAACACAAAAACACTTTTCCATTCCAGGGTACAAATAAAAATTGCAGATAGAGAACCAAATCATTTTTCCATTGCCATAATACCCATATAACACAGACAGGAATAACCAATAAAAAAAAAACGTTTTTCCATTGCCAAAATACAAAACAACCCAGAAAAGAAAAACACAAAAACTTTTTTCCATTCCAGGATACAAATAAAAATTGCAGACAGAGAATCAAATTGTTTTTCCCTTTCCATAGTACCCATACAATGCAGACAGGAATAACAAATAAAAAAAAACGTTTTTCCATTGCTAGAATACCAAACAACGCAGACAAGAAAAACACAAAAACGTTTTTCCATTCCAGGATACAAATAAAAATTGCAGACAGAGAATAAAATCATTTTTCCATTGCCATAGGTCCAATACAATGTAGACAATAGTAAGAGAATGCAAGCATCCAAAGGGAAATGTCATGGAATGATTGTCGGGGGTTCTATCAGTCAAGGAAAAGAGAAAACCTACCAGGACACCAGATAATCCACATGCAGAGGTCGTTGCCAGATGGCGGAATCCACAATCAACCAGGGACAAACATCAACAGTAGCCAACTAACAGGTTCGTCCTTCGCTCATTATCCTCACACAAAAAAGCAGGGCATTGAGATCCATAGGTCTTTTAACGCTAAGGCGACGATTGTAGATCAGGCTCCTGGCCGACTGCTCAGGCGAGGACTGGTGAGCTAGGGATGAAGGCTAAACAACCACGAAGGTCACAATAAACATAACAAGGTGGTCAATACATGCGGTAAAACGAAGTCCATGGGAGTCAACAACCATCGAGCTAGTCTAAGGAAAGTTCCAGTCACCAATTTTAAAAAACATCATTTTACTTTTCCATTAAATAAGAAGATCCAAGCATAAGTCCTAATACATTCTACCATACAAAAATGAAGAGAGCATACCATTGCCTGATCGCCCGATCTGAATGATGTCCCGCGCACTCCGTGTAACTCTTGCTCACCGACTGTCGAGACTTCACCGGTACCTCCCAGCTAATGCTAGTGGTACACTTCTTCCCCCTTAGCCCCCCGAGCCGCAAAGGGGCCACACACTCACTATCCAGATATTTCGACTAGCTCCTAGCTCGCCTCGCAAGGCCGAGCTACCACTCCTCACCGAGATGGGTATCCCAACTCCCACACGTTAAGTCAGTCAAGTAGATATTTCTGCAGCATAACGTTATGCAAACAGAAGAAGATCCAACCTCCATCACCTCCCTTCATTATATAGATTTTTGTGGTTCCTTACTTTCCAAAAATTCTCTTTTAGTTAAGTTTTTATAATTAATTTCCTAAAAATTCCTCACCGTACAAGTGTCACCCATCCACTTCCTTCCTCCATAAATTAACTTCTTTAATTAATTAATTATATTTATTTCCCTCACCCACCTAGAGTTACTCCTAGAATCACTCCTAGGTGTCTCCAAATTCTCTTACAGGTTTTAATAACTTTCCCTTTTATTAAATTGCTAGTTCAGTTTAAATTAGAAATCTCATAAATGGTAGATGCTTTACTAAGTTCGACCTTCCCCTTTTTCCCTTAAGTTCCCCTTTTTCCCTTTTTATGTTTACCTATTTTCCTAGTTTCCTATTTTTTTAGATTTTTGCTCTTTCCCCTTTTTAATTAGAACTCAAAAAGGCAGGTGTGGAAATTAACCATTTTTCCCTTTTCTCATTTAATCAGTATTTTAAAATTATCAAAATAATAAAACCATTAATTCCCCTTTTTCTTTTAAATTTTATTCCAACAGATATTTTTTTTTTTTAATGAATAAATTAAATTTGTTATTCCCTTCATGTTACAAGATTTAACGAAGGTCATAATTATTATTTATGTTGTTTTTATTTTTATTATTATTATTGTTATTTTTTTTTTATAGAGAGATAAAATTTTACCACTAGCATAGTTTAGACTTAAACCATAATTTTTCGTACACGATGACATTTAATTAGGGAATTTGTTTTAAAAATTTCTTAACACGTTATTCGTCCTAAGGCCATCTAGGTTCATTCCTCTATCATCAACAACGTGATGTGCCCTTCAGGACGCACTAGGTGCTCCAAGGGTGCCACTCGCATTAATTTGTTTCGCTTACACGACATGCCCTTTAGGACACACTACGTGCTCCAAGGGTGCCACTCACCTCTTGAATGACTTGGTAGACATCAAAAACCCCTGGAGTCAATACTCCGTCAGGTGAACTTGTGGGAGACTAAGGGCCTCTAATAAATAAGGCCCCGGCCTTATTGCGCGCCCCTTAGAATCATCATGAGCGATTGTCTCAGTCTTCCCTCATGGCGTCATGGGTCCTCTCGAACTAGGTAAAAGTTAACCTACAGTTCGAGTCACGGCGGGAGTGCTGGTGGGCTGTGGCAGGGTTTCTATCCACACCTCTCACTCAACATCTCTAGTAGTCATGCGTGACCCCTTTAATCCACATGTGAGTCTGGTCGGCAAGCTATCGTCTGCCTACATCATCAACAAATCATGTCATAACATATCCATATCATCTAATCAGATGCACTAATATCACAGTAAAACAATCAAACCCCAATGGTACACTCCCTGACTCGATCCAGAGTCCAAGGGGTTCCATCGATGCCTCTGCATCCTTGAGGTCCAAAATCCTGCACACTCAGTAAACCGAGTCAATAGCACTTGTCTATGTCAATGCAGTAAAACAACATGTCATCAACCCATAATGCCTCGTAATCAAAATCAAAAGTTTTAATAGCATAATAATCCGGATCACTTGCAAGCAAGCGTCCTCAAAGAATAAGTTCACTCAGTGCACCAGAGAGGGATATTACATACACCCCCTCTTGGTCTAAACTTCATCTCAAAGTTTCACAATATAAATGATGAAATAAAGTGTATCACAGTATCATATGTCTATCTATCAAACAAAAATGGAAACTGTTGGTGCATATCACATGCGTCCTCCCAGGTTGTCGAGTGTGGACTATAATTGTCCCACTGGACCTTGAACTGGTCTATCGTTCGACGCCGTAGTTGTCGAACGTGATGATCCAAGATGAGGATCGGCTCAACCGTGAGCACCCCCTCATCCGTTACCTACAAGGAACTCATGTCAATAACATGTGTAGGATCACAAATATAATGCCTCAAAACAGATACATGAAAAACATCATGCATGTGCCTCAAAGAATCAGGCAAGGCTAGTCGATAGGCCATGGGCCCCTTTCTCTCCACAATCTCAAAAGGTCCCACGAACCGAGGAGAGAGTTTAGCTCCCTTAACAAACTTGATCAAACTTTTATGCAGTTTAACCCGCAAGAAGACTCGATCATCGACCTCATAACTACGATCGACATGGTGCGCATCGGCATAACTCTTATGTTGATCCTGCGCTTCTTTAATCCTTTGTCTTATTGTTTGCATTTTCTCTTCCATTTTTTGGATTGCTTCTGGTCCCACCAGGACCCTATCCTCAAGCCGATCCCAACTCAAAGGCGTCTGACATGGTTTCCTGTAAAGAAACTCAAAGGGCGCCATCTTAGTGGTGCTCTGGTAACTATTGTTGTAAGAGAACACTAATCCTCGATCAGATATAATCCTCTTAGGCACACCATGCAGCCTCACAATCTCACTGATGAAAACTCTAGCTATGTTAGGTGCCTGATACGTCGTATACATAGGAATAAAGTGAGCACTCTTCATCAGAGTGTATACTACTATGAAAATCGAGTCATGTCTCCTTGTCGTCAGTGGAAATCCAACAATAAAATCTATCGAAATAACCTCCCATTTTGATTCTGGAATAGCGTGTGGTTGTAGTAATCCAGTTGGGTGTCTATGTTCAACCTTTACCTATTGACATTCTAGACATTTGGCCACATAGTTGACTATGTCGACCTTCATTCCCTTCCAGAAGAATAAGGGTTTAAGGTCTGCCCTCATCTTCGTGACTCCCACGTGAGCCATGTAAATTGATCTATGAGCCTCGCTCAGGATCAACAACCTCAACTCGTCATTCGAGGGTACGTAGATCCAATTTTTAAACCTCAATAATCCATCGCTATCAAACGAAAATCATTCAAATCATGGTACCATCATTGTGTTTTGTTCGATAAAACCCTCGACCTCTTTGTACCAGTCATCATCACACTGTAAAGTTAGAATCTTTTCACGTAGATTCGTCTGAAGAGGCAGCACCGAAAATGTGCATGGTCTCTGACTCAATGCATTCGCCACTCGGTTCACTGTTCCTTTTATGTAAGTAATCTCAAAGTCGTACTCGCTAAGAAATTCTAACCAACATCGTTGTTGCGCATTCAGGTTGCTTTGCGTAAAGATGTGTTGTAGTCCACAATGGTCAGTCTTTAGTTTGAATTTTCGTCCAACAAGGTAGTGTCTCCAAACCTTCAAGGCATAAACGATGGCTAACAACTCCAAATCGTGTGTCGTGTAGTTCTCCTCATGCCTTCTCAGTTTCCTCAAAATGTAAGCAATCACTCATTCGTCTTGCATCAAGACCCCGCCTAAGCCTTCCTTAGATGCGTCAGTGCATACGAAGAAGTCCGCATCCATGTCAGGGACCTTTAGTATCATTGTTGTTGTCAGCAATTCCTTGAGCCTATGAAATGCTTCAACGCATTTCTCGGTCCAAACAAACTTCTTGTTCTTCTTCTGCAACTCTGTGATCGGATTTGCTATCTTCGAAAATCCATCGACGAATCGTCGATAGAATCTTGCTAAACCCATGAAGCTATACACTTCCAGGACATTCGTCGGTGTAGGCCATTCCATAATAGCCTCAACCTTTGTTGGATCCACGACGATGCCTTCGTCGGAGATGACATTCCCTAAGTAGTGAATCTTCGATTGATAAAAAGAGCATTTGGACAACTTCCCATACAATTTGTGCTCTCCCAGACACTATAGTACCGAGCGCAAGTGCTCGTCATGCTCCTCTGTCATCCGAGAGTAAATCAAAATACCATCAATGAATATTTGGATGAACTTGTCCAAGTACTCACGGAACACCCCATCCATCAAACTCATAAATACCCCTAGGGCATTTGTCAGTCCAAACGGTAAAACAATAAACTCATAATGTCCAAACCTTGTCTTAAAGAAGTTCTTAGGGACGCCATCTTCCTTAATCCATAACTGGTGATACCTTGATCGCAAATTGATCTTTGAGAACATCGTCGCGCCCTTCATTTGATCGAACAGATCATCAATCCTTGACAACGGATATTTATTCTTGATCGTGGCCTTGTTCAATTGACGGTAGTCAATGTAGAGCCTCCACGACCCATCCTTCTTTCATATGAAAATAACAAGTGCACCCCACAGTGACACACTTGGTCGTATTAGTCCCAGGTCCAACAATTCTTTTAGTTTCATTCTTAACTCTTGTAACTACGGGGTTGACATCTGATAAGGCGTTCTTTCTATCAGTTCAGTCCTTGGTTTTAGGTCTATCGTAAACTCCAATTCCCTGTTCGGCGGCATCCAAGGTAACTCCTTCGGAAATACATCCGCAAACTCTCTCACCACCGGAAGGTGTTCTAAACCTTTCGTTAATCCCTTCTCGTTTAATGCAAGCATCACAGAAAGCTTGCACTCCTTGCGCATGCTCTTCCGTAGCTATAAGGAAGATATGAAGCTCAGGGAAACTCCCTGGTTCCGTCCTACAATCAAACGTCTCTGTCCCTCATCATCGACCAAGCTCAACCGTTTTGTCTTACAGCTGAGTATCGCCTCATGCGATTCCAACCAGTCCATACCAATTACGACATCATAAGATCCTAATATCATGACGTACAGGTTAGTCCTTGTGGCGCAGCCGCACTCCTCGGAGCACATCCGCTCTCACAGGATCTTCTTCTTCTCTTGGCCCGAAGAACTCCAAGGCTCTTCTATTTCCCTATCGGGAAATATATACCCACAGATTCTCTTCTCCTACGCGATACCCCTTCCTTGACTTATCAAAGGATCGGAACTCACGGCTTCGCAAGTTCTTTGTTGATCACTGGGCTTTCAAATCCCTGAGACCCGAAGGCTTTAGTCAATGCTGACTTTTTCTCACCTTATCGGGATTTCTGCTCTATCACGATTTCTCAATTCGTGATGTCAAACACTTCACCTTACTGACTCCCGACTCGCGATATGCCGAAACTCCGACACACGCATGAGCTATCTCTTCGACTTCCTGTCGCTTCTATCGGGATATCGGACTTCACAAGATCGCGAATCTAGATGTCGATGGATCGACACTTCTCGCCGTGAAACCCTGATAACTTACGCCACCTGTCTTCCACTCACTCCCATGGTCCCACACTGCTACGTCCCCGTCAAGATATCATGTATCACGACTCCAAGATGTAAAAGAATCCTGTCCTCAAAAAACCCGATTCTCTGATCCTCGACTTCCTTGGATCTCCTGACACGCGTCCTCAACAATGAACGGTTCAGGGCTCGTCGATATATCGCGTATTGCGATATCACAATACTTGTTGCGAACTTTTGGAGCTTCACCTCGCGAATCCACGAAATGAAGAAGTGTCTCCCCGCTGGACTCTTTAACCTGCTCGCCAACCTACGACGCTTCCTTCGGACTCCCAATAGCAGCTTCCCTATGCTGACCCTCCAGTGAATTCGAAGGCCTACTCCTCCTGAGCTTACTCTCAACTTCTCAAGTCCTCCTGCGAACTTCTTGCGCGCACTCCTTGCGGAAAATCTTCAACCACATCTAAGTGTTGAAGTCACTCGACTCTGCGCAACAGCTGCAGCAGCAGTCTTTCAGTGCTTTGCTCAAAATTGCAACTCTGAGACTTAGATTGGCCTGCGCACTCCTTTCAAAACACTGTCCCATTGCACTTCTGAGATGAATGGCAACAAAATTTATCTCTAATTGAACCCTTCTGTCAATGCACTCCTTGCGGACGATTCAACTGCACTCCTTGCAGGAATTCCCTGGCTCAAAATAGAGAAACAATTGAAACTAATCCCTTGTCCCCTTCAGACTTCAATTAAACCACTAAATCACATACACAGGATATAAAAACAAATGTACAACAATAAGCAAGCATTCATGAGCATAACATCGATACACAGAGAAACAACACAAACCATGAATTTGAATCAAAGCTTTCTTCTATTAATTCAAATGTCTGTACATGGGTGTTCTTCATACAATTCTCTATATGATCTTCTACTTCTTCTGAATGCTTCTCTTCTATGTTCAAGGTTTATTGTTACAATGATACAATGAGGGTGTCTATATCCGTTTCCCCTCCTTGGACTCTAGGCTATCAAATCTAGAATTAAATTCCTATCTAACTGCATTAACTCTATTAAATGTCGACTATCTACCTAAGGACGAGAGATTAAAGGCTCAAGGTCCATTTACAATGTACAAGTGCGCCTCATTCTTAAATGGGTCATTTAAGATCGCACAACAATTCCAAAGTATTTTCAAAATTTGTGCTGGCTTGTCCAGCTGTCTTCCGCTTCTGCGTTGGCTCGCTTGATGTGATAGCGATGCTCCTACATCATACTCCTCGGCTTGAAAACTTTCATGGGATCCTGTCCATGAGCTCCTGCACGGTCTGTCCATGCTTCTGTATCACTGCTTCTCTCTCCTAGCTGACATCTTCCACTGGGTGGTCCTTCCATTTGACCAGATACTCGAAGTATTCCTTTCGTTGGGTCTTCCTACCCACTCTCTTGTCCAGTATGCACTCCATCTGCGACTTTTCTGCTATCGACATCTGCTTCACCCACTGGATCAGTGGTTTCTCAGTTGCAGTCTCTGCTTCTCTAGTCTTGTATGGATATAAATCTGTGATATTAAATATCAGATATATTTTGATGCCATCTGGCAACTCAATCTCATAAGCATTTTCCCCGAATTTTCTCAAGACCTTCCATGGCCCGATTTTCTTCATCTTCAGCTTATTATATGTTCCCCTTGGGAACCTTTCCTTTCTCAAGTGTGCCAGAACTAAATCACCAACTTTGAACTGAATTTGTCTCTGATGTTGATCTGCTCTGCGCTTATACTCCTGGCTTGATTTCAGTAGTCGCTCCTTCACCCTGCTGTGAAGTTCTTTCATCGCCTCAATGAATTCTTCTGCACTAGAGCTGCTAGTAACAGTCTGTTCTGAATCCTTCAATTCAAAAACTCCTCTCAGCTGCATTCCATATACAACCTGAAATGGACTCTTCCCTGTGTTTTGGTTCACTGAATCATTGTATGCAAACTCTGCCTCTGGCAATATTTTATCCCAGCTGCTATGGTGATCTATCACCAAGCTTCTCAGTAAGTCTCCCAGACTTCGGTTGACCACTTCCGTTTGTCCATCTGTCTGAGGATGATAAGAAGAAATAAATGCCAAGTTAGATCCTAGATTCTTCCATAAGGTCCTCCAAAAATGCCCTATGAATTTTGTGTCCTTATCCGAAACAATAATTTTCAGAAATCCATGAAGTCGAATGACCTCCTTGAAAAACAAATTTGCGATGTGAGTCGCATTGTTGGTCTTCTGGCATGGAATGAAATGTGCCATTTTAGAAAACTTGTCCACGACTACAAAGACGAAATCAAATCCTCTTTGTGTCTTTGGCAACCCCAATACAAAATCCATGTTGATCGCCTCCCATGGCCTCTCTAGTATGGGAAATGGCTGATAAAAACCTACATTCTGCTTTCTCCCCTTTGAATGCTGGCAAACTTTTCATCTGTCAACAAATCTCTTGACCTCTGCATGCATCCCCGACCAAAAATACGATTCATTCAGCTTCGTGAATTTCTTGTCATGGCCAAAATGTCCTGCCAATCCTCCACTGTGTTTCTCCTTCAACAAGTTCTCCCTCATGGAGCATTTCAGAATACACAGTCGATTGCCTCTGAACAACAATCCCTCCTGGATCATATAATCTATCCAAGGACTCCTATCTCTGAGAACTGGATTCTCAACTGCTTCATATGCTTCTGCAAAATCTTCATCACCTACGTACATGTCCCTGAGATTCTCAAAACCCAATGTTTTGACTCGGAATTCCTGTAGCAACAAACACTTCCTTCTCAAAGCATCAGCCACTTTGTTAGCAGTACCCGAAATATGCTTAATCACAAATGTGAAAATTTTCATATACTCTACCCATTTTGCATGTTTTTGATTCAACTTCTCTTGTCGAGTCACAAACTGTAATGCATGATTATCACTGTATAATAAAAATTCCTTCGGGATCAAGTAATGCCTCCACTTCTTCAATGCTTGTATGATAGCATAGAATTCCTTATCATACGTGGAGTATTTCAGTTTCACCTCATCCAACTTCTCGCTGAAATATGCAACTGGCCTGTCTTCCTGACTCAAGACTGCTCCTATGGCAAATCCTCTTGCATCACATTTCACCTGAAATGTTTTCTGGAAATCCGACAACACCAACACTGGTTTCTCCATGATCTTCCGCTTCAACAGATTGAAGCGCTTCTCAGCCTCTGTTGTCCAGTGAAAAGACTTATGTCGCTTATTCACTGTGTCCATCATCGCTGCTCTAATTCCACTAAAATTCCTAATGAATTTTTGGTAGAAACTAGCTAAACCATGAAAACTTCTCACCTCAAAAATGTTTCTCGGTGATGGCCAATTCTTGATTACTTCTACCTTATCTGGATCCATCCTCAACTCATTCGCAGATATAACAAAAACCAAATATATGAGCTCTATCTTCATAAATGAGGACTTCTTCATATTAATCAACAACTTTTCCTGCTGTAGCTTCCTCATCACAAGAGATAAATGCTCCAGATGTTCTGCCACTGATTTACTGTAAATCAATATGTCATCCAAATAAACAATGAAAAATTTCCCAATGAATTCCCTCAGGACTTCATTCATCAACCTCATAAAGGTACTTGGAGCATTCGTCAAACCAAACGGCATGACTAGCCATTCATACAGTCCTTCGTTGGTTTTGAAGGTTGTCTTCCACTCATCGCCTTCCCTCATGCGAATTTGGTGGTATCCGCTCTTCATATCTATCTTTGAAAAATACTTTGCCCCGCTTAGGCAATCCATCAGATCATCCATTCTCGGCAATGGGAATATGTACCTGATGGTTATATTGTTAATCTCCTTTGAGTCGGTACACATCCTCCAGCCTTCGTCTTTCTTCGGACTGAGCACTGTTGGAAAAACACATGGACTCAAGCTCTCCCTAACCAGTCCTTTGTCCAATAACACTCCTGGACCTGCTTCTTGACCTCCTCATTCTCTTGCGGCATCAAACTATACGCGGCTTTATTCGACAAACTGGCTCCTGGTATGAGGTCAATATGATGACTCACACTCCTCATCGGTGGCAACGAACGAGGTAATTCATCCACTATGATGTCAGCGAACTCTTCCAGCAGTTCCTGAATCTCATCTGGTAAATCATCCACTCTTGTGCTAGTCAGAACAATCCTTGGTTTCCTGACAACAAAGAATTGTGGATCTTCTTTCTTCTTATTCTCTGTAAGAAGTTCCTTCCCACTCATGAGAAGTACTGTGTTGCTTACTTTCAGTTTCACCTCCTTATCCTTTATCGGAAGCAACATATGGGTTCTCCCATTCTTCTCCAGAGTATATGTGTTCATTCTCCCATCATGAATCACATTTCTATCATATTGCCATGGTCTACCCAACAATAAATGACATACATCCATGGGAATAACATCACACAAAATCTTATCATTATATCCACCTATCTTGAATTCCACCAAGCATTGCTTAGTAACAGTTACCTGGTGTCCTTTTTGTAGCCACGAAACTCTGTATGGACTTGGATGATCAGCTGTCTCCAGCTCCAGCTTCTCTACCATCTCTGTAGATACGATATTATCCGTGCTACCGCTGTCTACAATGACCTTGCACACCCTATACTTGGTCTTGCAAGTTGTTCTGAATAGTCTGGTCCTTTGCACTGAGCTTTCCACCTCCTTCTCAGGTGTCAAAAGGACTTTACGCATCATCAATGACCTTCCGCCTTCTGCGTCTTTGGCCTCAACATCCCGCCTTTGCACCTCGGTGATGTGAACTTCTCCAATGTCCTTCTTTTTCTTTGGACACTCATAGGACTTGTGCCCATTTTTCCCGCATTTTAAGCATGTGATTACTCCACCTCGACCTCTTCCTCTAACTCTGGTACAAGGAAAAGTGTTTGCGTCAGCATAATATCCTCTCTGCTCTGTTTGTTGCCCTCTCTGTTCAACATGTGGCCCTCGCTGTGAGGTCCCTCCTCTTTCAATTTTACCCTGAGGTTTCTTCCATTCCTCCTTGGGCTTCTGATATTTGTCCTGGGCAACTTCTTTGCCTCTGGGATGGCTTCTGCCTTGGCCCCTCTGACCTTTCTTTCGGCTCAGCTTCTCCTCATCTTTTAGAGCCATCTGATAAGCATCCTCCACCGTTCTGATGGTAACCATGCTTAATTCATCCTGAATGTCGTATCTCAGACCATTTAGATATCTAGCAACCTTCTCATCATCTCTCTCTCGATGACCTGCTCTGATGTTCAGTCGATAGAATTCCTCAGTGTATTCTTTTACTGTCATCTACTTCTGTCTCAGGTTTTTCATCCTCCTGAACAGAGTAATTTGGTAGTCTCTCGGGATGAACTTCGCTTTCATCTTCGCGATCATTCGATCCCAACTCTTGATCTTCTGATTGCCTTTGCAGTGTCTGTCAGCTTGTAGCTCGTCCCACCACAATGTTGCATGCCCTTTCAAGTGCGTAACTGCATGCTTGACTTTCTTATCCTCTTCGATATCTTCATAGTCGAAGTAGGTATCAAGAGCTCTTATCCAATCTAGTAGCTCCTCTGCATCCAGATTTCCCTCATAGACTGGAATGCCCATCTTCGCCTTCGCACCCATTCTAGCGATAGATTTAATTAGACGTTCATTGGCTGCATCCTCGGCTGCAACTTCCTCTTCGCATTTAGCTTCAACTTCATCTTCTGAATCACTAAAATCCCCCGCACTAACTGTGCATATTTGCGTTGTCTCCATATCCTCGAGTCTTGCTCAAAGATCTCTCATCTGTCTCTCCATTTCTGGATTTCCTACCGGCCTGCCTCCTCTCCTCACCTCCCTGTCTTCTAGATCAGGTGATTGTCTTTCTCTCCTAGACAGCATGGAAAATTTCTTCTTCTCCGCTACAGAAAGCAAATAAATATTCCCTCTCTGATACCAGACCTGGCGCAGCCGCACTCCTCGGAGCACGTCTGCTCTCACAGGATCTTCTTCTTCTCTCGGTCTGAAGAACTCCAAGGCTCTTCTATTTCCTTATCGGGAAATATATACCCAAAAATTCTCTTCTCCTGCACGATCCCCCTTCCTTGACTTATCGAAGGATCAGAACTCGCGGTTTCGCAAGTTCTCTATTGATCACTGGGCTTTCAAATCCCCGAGACCTAATGGATTTAGTCAACGTTGACTTTCTCTCACCTTATCGAGATTTCTTCTCTATCACGATTTCACAACTCGCGATGTCAAACACTTCACCTTACTGACTCCCGACTTGCGATATGCTGAAACTCCGACACACGCGTGAGTTGTCTCTTCGACTTCCTGTCGCTTCTATCGGGATATCGGACTTCGCGGGATCGCGAATCCGGATGTCGATGGATCGACACTTCTCGTCGCGAAACCCTGATGACTTACGCCACCTATCTTCCACTCACTCCCGTGGTCCCACACTGCTACGTCCCCATCGGGATATCGTGTATCGCGACTCCAAGATGTAAAATAATCTTGTCCTCGAAAAACCCGATTCTTCGATCCTCGACTTCCTTGGATCTCCTGACATGCTTCCTAAAAAATGAACGTTTCAGGGCTCGTTGGGATATTGCATATCGCAATATCGCAATACTCGTTGCAAACTTTTGGAGCTTCGCCTTGCGAATCCACGAAATGAAGAAGTGTCTCCCCGTTGGACTCTTTCACCTGCTCGCCAACCTGCGATGCTTCCTTCGGACTCCCAATAGCAGCTTCCCTACGCTAACCCTCCTGTGAATTCGAAGGCCTACTCCTCCTGAGCTTACTCTCGACTTCTCAAGTCCTCCTGGGAACTTTTTGCGTGCACTCCTTGCGGAAAATATTCAACCATGTCTAAGTGTTGAAGTCACTCGACTCTGCGCAACAGCTGCAACAGCAGTCTTTCAGTGCTTTGCTCAGAATCGCAACTCTGAAATTTAGCTTGGCCTGCGCACTCCTTGCACGACACTGTGCCACTACACTTCTGAGATGAATGGCAACAAAATTTATCTCTAATTGAACCCTTCTGTCAACGCACTCCTTGCGGATGATTCAACTGCACTCGTTGCAGGAATTCCCTGTCTCAAAATAGAGAAACAATTGAAACTAATCCCTTGTCCCCTTCAGACTTCAATTCAACCATGAAATCACATACACAACATATAAAATCAAATGTACAATAGGAAGGAAACATTCATGAGCATAACATCGATACACAGAGAAACAACACAAACCATGAATTTGAATCAAAGCTTTCTTCTATTAATTCAACTGTTTGTACTTGGGTGTTCTTCATACAATTCTCTATATGCTCTTCTTCTTCTTCTGAATGCTTCTCTTCTATGCTCAAGGTTTATTGTTACAATGATACAATGAGGGTGTCTATATCCGTTTTCCCTCCTTGGAATCTAGGCTATCAAATCTAGAATTAAATTCCTATCTAACTGCATTAACTCTATTAAATGCCGACTATCTACCTAAGGATGAAATATTAAAGGCTCAAGGTCCATTTACAATGTACAAGTGCACCTCATTCTTAAATGGTTCATTTAAGATCTTGCAACAATTCCAAAGTATTTTCAAAATTTGTGTTGGCTTGTCCAACTGTCTTCTGCTTCTGCGCTGGCTCGCTTGATGTGTTGGCGATGCTCCTGCATCACCTTGTGACAAACTCTCCTAGGTTAAGGATATAGCTTGTAACCTTTCCTCCAACCTTTTGTTTGTCTCCCGAAGCCATCTCTACGAAGTTAAACCCATCCTATTCGACTGCCTTTACCTTAATCCTTTTTAGTGTTGCACCAAAAATGAAACTCTCAGTAGCACCAGGATCTATCAAAATACTAAGGGTCTGGTCAGTGAAGGTAACTGTGGTCTCGAGCACAATCGATTGATGCTCTTCCTAGCGATTATTCACCACTGCATGAATCCGATGGGCCTTGCCCATATCTCCCAAAGTAGTGGGTCTGGCTGATCCAGATGCTCTAGTCCTCTCCACCGGACAGTCGCGTTGATAGTGTGGCTCCCCACATGTCCAACACCCCTTCTTCGGCTCAGTAGTCCTGGTACCTGAAGTAGAAGATGATGGCCCACCGACCTAGAATCTTGGTCTGTTCTGCTGAACAGGCCTAAACTGCTGCTGATGTGGTCGATGTTGTTGTTGATGTTGTGGTCCCCGATAAGGTGTGCTCTATTGAGGTGTCGGTCGTCGAGGTGTAGTGAAAGTGGATCCCCTATGGAAGCCACGATATCCCGGCGTATGTCTGGTTGGTGTATGATGTTGTTGTGCTCCAAATGACACCTGCACTGTTGGTTTCGCTGGAGTCCTGGTCTGACCCCCGCTGATAAGCTCCTCCTCTGCTATGAAGGCATTCTGGCCGACATCATGCAAGGTTTGAGGCATCAAAATCCTGACCTTTGCATGTATTCTAACGTTAAGGCCGAACACAAGCTTGTTGACCTTAAGTTCTCAGTGTTAAGGTGTGGAGCATGTCGGAGTAGCTCCATATAACGGGCCTCGTACTCGGGCACTGTACAACCACCCTGTCGTAAGGCGTTGAACTTGTTGAGCTGACACTCAATGAATTCCTCTGAAAGGTATCTCTCTTGGAACTGTTCCTTGAACAGTTCCCATGACACGTCTTCGACGGCCATGTTCAGCTGTGGTAGGAGCTTCTTCCACCATAGAAGAGTGCTCCCCTTCAGTTGAAAGATCACCATGTGGACCTTCATGTTGGAGGTATAATCACGAAGTGCAAAGAACATTGCCATGTTCTCCAATGAAATTTGACCTTCTTGAGTTCACGGTGAATGCTACTAGTACCGACCAGAGTGCGGTGGAACCTCAGCATGTGCCGGTGCCCTCGCCTCATCTCTGTCCAAACAGCTGATTAGTGCAGACATGTGCTAAAAATATCTCATCATTCTGACCACATCACCAACTGTTATCTGCTCCTATCCGACAACATGCTCGTCTCCCTGGGGGTTAGATCCCTCAGGCATGGATGCTACTGGAGGCGTCGTGCCTCCTCCCCTAGCACCTCATCATATACCTCTGTGGCATCCTCTAACCATGATTACCTGCACGAAATCCATAGCGATTCCAAGTTGCGGGTTGAACCCGCTCTGATACCACATGTTACATCCCCATCTGGTATGACTCTTACGACGTACAACCGGTAAAAGCACCCTTAAATCTTTTTTGTGTGTGTGTGTGTGTGTAGGAAGGTAATAATGACATTATACTCAACATTACAACACGGCAATGACACAACGCATGCAACTCACGCAAAAACAACGTAACAACCTAACATAAAAGCACATCAAGCACCTGGAAGCAATGCATGACATTCAACCAAGGAAAAATAAGAATGACTACCCGTCCGTCCTACCCTGCAATGGTTAGTACCTCCAAGACATGTAAGCAATGCTCAAGCCCAAGTTCCCATCGATTTTGACCATTTAAGGTCTTTGGGCTGGCGACTGTTCTGAGGAGCAAGGAGGTGTCTACATCCTGCCCGACACAAGCAGACCAAGCCTACTAAGCTAAGGACAATCATCCTAATGACCCAAATTAATTACACAAGTAACTAGAACCCTTACAGTGAGCAAGCCAAGTGCATTAAATGTTTACGAAACCAAGTACAAACATTAATTAAAATGAACAACAACATTAATCAAGGATAAAAGGTCGTTATCTATGACTTAAATTGGCGTTAATTACAGATCAATTAACCAGTCTAAATTCCATCAGTGAACGAATTACCCACCGAACTTAACATGAATAACAACTCAAATTTAGCAAGTCTGGGTTACCAATTAGGTGATATCTATAAATCCATCTAACCATAAACTTGAATAACAACATTAACATTCTTAAAGTGGAATGCTACCTAGAGAACTTATGAACAGTTAAACCTCAACATTAGTCTAGATATAATGACTGAACTAACCACACTAGCTGTCATTGAGGAGGAAAATGCTAGCTAATAACATTGCTATAGCAAATCAACAAGGTAAGTACATATATGTTACATAACAATTTATTATAGCAATTAACAAGGCATTTAACATAATGATTAACATAATCAATTAATTGAGCAATAACAAGGTAGTTTGCATGACTATTTTCATAACAAGTATTATAGCACTAACAAGGCGATTATCATGTTAATTAACATAGCAATTAATATAACAGTAGCGATGCAACTTATATGATGGTTAACATAACGATTAATAGCACAAAAACAAGGCAATTTACATAATTGTTTAACCATTATACTCGCTGCGACATTTAATCAATTAGTAGGAATCTGTTGACCATTCACAGTGCTGTAGCAATTGTTATGTTATTTAGTAAGGTAATTAATATAGCATTTAACATTGGAATTAACAAGCCAATTAACTGTAGCAATGGTTCTGGTAAATTCATGGTCATTCCAGCAAGCTTAGTCAACATTCTAAAGGCCAAAATCATGGGTAATTACAACAAGCTCTGGCAACATTCTAAAGAAAAAATCATGGGTAATTACAGCAAGCTCCAGCAACATTTTAAAGGAAAAATCATGGGTATTTAAACACCAATCAAAGTCAACTTTTAAAGGTAATAATCATGGGCATTAAACAATGGTCTCAGACAGGTTTTGAATCGCAAAACGTGAGCATTTAAAAAATGATCTCAGACATGTTTTGAATGGTAAAATCGTGAGCATTAAACAACGGTCTCATACATGTTTTGAATGGCAAAATCGTGAGCATTAAACAATGGTATCAGACATGTTTTGAATGGAAAAACATGAGCATTTAAACAACAATCTCTGACATGTTTTGAATGGCAATTTGTGAGCATTTAACCATAATCTCAGCCACGTTTTGAATGGAAAAGGAAAACGTGGGTAATTAATCAGCTATCATAGTCTCATTTTAAAAGGGAAAAACATGTACAGGGACACACTAGAAGGGGATTTCATTTTTCTTTTCTGTCATTTTATAATAAACAAATCGTTGTGACAACACCCCATAAGGGAATTATGTTTTTCCTTTCATTAATAATAAGCAATTACTATAGTAACTAAGGGGGAAAATGCAGACAAGAAAAACACAAAAACGTTTTTCCATTCGACGATACAAATAAAAATTGCAGACAAAGAATCAAATCATTTTTCCATTGCCAGAATACCCATATAAAACAGACAGGAATAACAAATTAAAAAAAAAAAATTCCATTGCTAGAATACCAAACAACACAGACAAGAAAAACACAAAAACGTTTTTCGATTCTAGGATACAAATAAAAATTGCAGACAGAGAATCAAAACATTTTTCCCTTGCCAGAATACCCATACAACGCAGACATGAATAACAAATAAAAAAAAAACGTTTTTCCATTGCCAAAATACCAAACAACGCAGACAAGAAAAACAAAAAAACGTTTTTCCATTCCAGGATACAAATAAAAATTGCAGAGAGAGAATCAAATCGTTTTTCCATTGCCATAGCTCCAATACAGCGCAGACAATAGTAAGAGAAAAGAAGGATCCAAAGGGAAAGGTCATGGAATGATTGTCGGGGGTTCTATCAGTTAAGGCAAAGAGAAAACCTACCAGGACACCAAATAATCCACACGCAGAGGTCGTTGCCAGATGGTGGAATCCACAATCAGCTAGGGACAAACATCAAGGGTAGCCAGCTAACAGGTTCGTCCTTCGCTCATCATCCTCGCAAAGAAAAGTAGGGCGTTGAGATCCATAGTTCTTTTAACGCTAAGGCGACGACCGTAGATCAAGCTTCTGGCCGACTGCTCAGGCGAGGACTGGTGAGCTAGGGATGAAGGTTAAACAACCACGAAGGTCACAATCAACACAGCAAGGTGGTCAAGACATGCGGGAAAACGAAGGCCATGGGAGTCAACAACCATCGAGCTAGGCTAAGGAAACTTTCATTCACCAATTTAAAAAAAACATCATTTTACTTTTCCATTAAATAAGTAGATCCAAGCATAAGTCCTATTACATTCTACCATACGAAAATGAAGAGAGCGTATTGTTGCTTGATCAACCGCTCCAAATGACGTCTTGTGTGCTCCATGCAACTCCCGCTCGCTGACTGTCGAGACTTCACTGGTACCTCCTAGCCAATGCTAGGGGTACTCTTCTTCCCCCTTAGCCCCCCGAGATGCAAAGGGGCCACACACTCACTATCCAGAGATTTCGACTGGCTCCCAGCTCGCCTCGCAAGGCCGAGCTACCACTCCTCATCGAGCTGGGTATCCCAACTCCCACAGGTTAAGTCAGTCATGTAGATATTTCTGCAGCGTAACGTTACACAAACAAAAGAAGATCCAACCTCCATCACCTCCCTTCATTATATAGAGTTTCGTGGTTCCTTACTTTCCAAAAATTCACTTTTAGTTAAGTTTTTATAATTAATTTCCTAAAAATTCCTCCCCATACAAGTGTCACCCATCCTCTTCCTTCCTCCATAAATTAACTTATTTAATTAATTAATTATCTTTATTTCCCTCGCCCACCTAGAGTTACTCCTAGAATCACTCCTAGGTGTCCTCAAATTCTCTTACAGGTTTTATTAACTTTCCCTTTTATTAAATTGTTAGTTTAGTTTAAATTAGAAATCTCTTAAATGGTAGATGCTTTACTAAGTTTGACCTTTTGCTTTTCCCCTTAAGTTCCCCTTTTTTCTCTTTTATGTTTACCTCTTTTCCTAGTTTCCTAATTTTTTAGATTTTCCCTATTTCCCCTTTTTAATTAGAACTCAAAAAGGTAGGTGTGTAAATTAACCTTTTTTCCCTTTTCTCATTTAATTAGTATTTTAAAATTATCAAAATAATAAAACCATTAATTCCCCTTTTTCTTTTAAATTTTATTCCAACAAATAATTTTTTTTAATGAATAAATTAAATTTCTTATTCCCTTCGTGTTACAAGATTTAACGAAGGTCATAATTATTATTTATGTGGTTTTTATTTTTATTATTGTTATTGTTATTTTTTTTTTTTATAGAGAGATAAAATTTTAGCACTAGGATAGTTTAGACTTAATCGTACAGGGTGACATTTAATTAGGGAATCTGTTTTAAAAATTTATGAACACGTTATTCATCCTAAGGCCATCTAGGTTCATTCCTCTATCATCATCAACGCGACATGCCCTTCAAGACACACTAGGTTCTCCAAGGGTGCCACTCGCCTTAATCTGTTTCCCTTCCGCGACTTTCCCTTCAGGATGCACTACGTGCTCCAAGGGTGCCACTCGCCTCTTGACTAACTTGGTAGACATCAAAAACCCCTGGAGCAAGACTCCGTTAGGTGAACTTGTGGGAGAGTAAGGGCCTCTAAGGAATAAGGCCCCCGCCTTATTGTGTGCCCCTTAGAATCATCGTGAGCGACTGTCGTAGTCTGCCCTCATGACATCGTCGATCCTCTCGAACTAGGTAAATGTTAACCTACAGTTTGAGCCATGGTAGGAGTGCTAGTAGGTTGTGGCACGACTATTGTCCACACCTCTCCCTCAACATATCTAGTAGTCGTGCGTGACCCCTTTACTCCACATGTGATTCTAGTCGGCAAGCTATCATCAGCCTGCATCATCAACAAATCATGTCAGAACATATCCATATCATATCATCTAATCAGATGCACTAATATCACAGTAAAACAATCAAACCCCAANTATTATTGTTATTTTTTTTTTATAGAGAGATAAAATTTTACCACTAGCATAGTTTAGACTTAAACCTTAAATTTTCGTACAGGGCGACATTTAATTAGGGAATTTGTTTTAAAAATTTATTAACACGTTATTCTTCCTAAGACCATCTAGGTTCATTCCTCTATCATCAACAACGCGACGTGCTCTACAGGATGCACTAGGTGCTCCAAGGGTGCCAGTCGCCTTAATCTGTTTCCTTTGCGCGACATGCCCTTCAGGACGCACTACGTGCTCCAACGGTGCCACTCACCTCTTGACTGACTTGGTAGACATCAATAACCCCTGGAGTCAATACTCCACTAGGTGAACTTGTGGGAGAATAAGGGACTTTAAGGAATAAGGCCCCCGCCTTATTGCCCGCCCCTTAGAATCATCGTGAGCAACTATCGTTGTCTGCCCTCATGACATCGTGGGTCCTCCCGAACTAGGTAAACGTTAACCTACAGTTCAAGCCATGGTGGGAGTGCTAGTAGTTTTTGGTAGGGATGTTGTCCACACCTCTCCCTCAACATCTCTTATAGTCGTGCGTGACCCCTTTACTCCACATGTGGGTCTGGTCGGCAAGCTATCATCAGCCTCCATCATCAACAAATCATGTCAGAACATCTCCATATCATATCATCTAATCAGATGCACTAATATCATAGTAAAACAATCAAACCCCAATGGTACACTCCCTGACTCAATTTGGAGTCCAAGGGGTTCCATCGATTCCTTTGCATCCTTGAGGTCTAAAATCCTGCACACTCAGTAAACCGAGTCAATAACACATGTCTATGTCAATGCAGTAAAACAACATGTCATCAACCCATAATGCCTCATAATCAAAATCAAAAGTTTTAATAGCATAATAATCTGGATCACTTGTGAGCAAGTGTCCTCAAAGAATAAGTTTGCTCAGTGATCCAGAGAGGGATGTTACATCACGTTGTGATATGCACCCATTAATAGACAAATACAAAAAATAATTGCCATCCCATGCCTTTCTTTTACTAATAATGGAATAATTCCACTTATGTAACTTGCCTACAATAAAATGAAGCAATTTCTCATATACTATGTCTCGATAGTTTATCTAAGATATATTTCATTTATTACATATAAGTAAAAATCCGTAAACAATAAAAAGGTAATATTTTTATTTATTTATTTAATGGAAGTAGAGTATTTTAGATTCATTATTGAAACAAAGTAATTGACATCATAGGTCTAATCCTGACATTGGGTATGCAAATAATATGAAATATGGGTCTTCTATTCTCTCATATTTGAAGTAACAATCCATGTCACTTAGCAAGTACATTTTAATGTGAACATAACTACTATTCCATAAGTATATATTTATTTCAAGTATCTCCATAACTATATCCAATAATATCTCCATGAATCACTTAACTTGATTTTATGGAATCCACATCCCTAAATTATCTCTTTGTCCTCATTCATAGTTTTGGACATGGATATTTAACCATAGTCTACTTCATTAACATTTATGCAACCACATAATTTATACATTTATATTCACAAGTATGAGTTATTCCTTCATACTCTCCCTTCAAAAATACTTTTGAGTGCAATATTTAATCATCCTTTATTTCTTCAATTGTTCTTTTAAACTAGTCAAATCTTGAATAATCTTTTCTTTCAATTTTCTTCATCTATGCTCTTTGGTTTCATTTTTCTCTTCAACAATATTAATCTTTGATCTTCTTCATTATTCATATTGTCGCTACAAAATATAAACACCATGTTTGTTGAAGTCCATATAAAAATATAACTATCCACTGAATATACATAGGTTGTTGGCTATTGTAATTGCTAGTTGTATAGGAAAATTTTTCTGGTACATGGTTCATCAACTCTTCTTGAATCACAAAAATTTACACTCCCCCTACATCATCATCAATCATCATCTTTGGTTTTTTTATTCTTATTGATAACCAAATCTTGGGTATTTTTGTATTACCTTCAACCATGACATTTCTCAAGTGGTTTCAACTTACCATGAACTATTTAGTACACCAACTGGTTTTTGGCCAATCATGAGCCTTCATTTGTCATGATAAGTGATTTTTATAATACCATGAACCATCCACAATAAAGCAATTGTGGTATACTTGTCTTATCACAAATTACATGCATCTTCATTTGTCTTAGGTACATGTAATTTCAAATACATTTTGATTTAAGGATAATCTATTCCTTATACAAACATAGAACCTTGCCTATGTTTTTTTTCCATCATCAAAACAACATTATCAAGGAGGATCATCAAAATTCTTAGGGATTTAATTTTCACTTCAACTACTTTTTCATCTCAATTATTGATTCAGGTGGACATCAGTGGTCATCCACCTATTCCACTAGCTCAAAATACAGTTTCCATCTTGGTATTTTTTCTATAGTTTTTCAGGTCCCAAACTTCCAGGGTTGTTTTGTGTCCCTAAACAACATTTCTTTTCACTCAACAACACCTAGAATGTAGCGAAAGGCACATGCTATGATAAACAAAATGTATACTCCCCAGCTAGAAATTTCCAACGAGGTACCAAACTTCCCAACTGAAAATTGTATGCAAAAGTTATACCCTTGGATATGACATGTGACATGTTCAAGATAGAAATAAATGCACCATATCCAACATATTGGAACAACTTTTGCCACCATATTTAGAGTTGAAAACATAGATGTGTGTCCACACAAACATATTTAAAAATATGTATTTCCTAAGGCAATGAGCATAGAACCAACACCTGTCACTTGGTAATGANAAAATGCTATCAACATTTCTAGTATGGGAAAAAATATATTAACCACACATTTTGTAGAAGTGGATAAAATATTTCCATGGTGAAAGAGACTCGATTGAGCATTGACCACTTCCTCTATTGAAGAAGTATTATTTATTTTTATATTACAATGATTTTATAAAATTAAAAATAAAGAGGAAGAAGAAATAAAATATTAATCAGTGTTCACAATACATATCCAAAAAACATTATATGTATGATTATACTCATAAGTGCAATCTTAGAGATATCAAAAAATTAGATCAAACAATTATCCCAGTTGGTTGGATCCCTAGTTGCTAAGTCGTTGAACCCTTGTCTCTAGGTTCATCGGGGTTAAGCGTGTTGCAATGTGATTGGTCGAATGTGTCCATTTGGGTAGATTGCCAATGACTTGTTACAAGGAAAATAAAAAGAATCAACTTGAGACATATGAGACTAATAATGTTCTCTGATAGATAAATTGCAAAGAAAACACAAAGAAAAACTATTAAAGCATTTGACAAATTGTACAAAATTTATTAAGTAGAAAGGGAGTAGGTGCAACAAAATAAAAACATGCGATAGGATTATACAAAATTTATTAAGAACAAAAGGGAGTAGATGTCGTTCAAGGCATACATGTGGGTTTCATAGGCACTACGAAATAATTAAGATAACTCAGTGAGGGAAAAATCAAAGATATTTCCTCCAAGATCATTATTGTTGTGTGTTGTACGAGAGCTATAATAGAAATATTCATGATATATATTAAAATAAATTATTAAAAATGTTGACACTTTCACATATAGTATTGGTGAAGTATCTTTATTTTAAGATGATTTAAAATTATTTTTTCTTGATTAAGATTTCTTCTTGAAATAGGATAATAGCCCAAGACCTAGAAGTATATGAAAATAGTGAAAACCTACCCCTTACAGCTTACTAATGAATTATTCCAAGTTATTTCATAATAACAACTAGTATACTCATTAACAACTAAATTATGATAAATTTTAGTATGACATAGTCCTAGTTCACTGGTCCATGTAATCATCAGTTAATAAGTCACAAGTGTGGAAGACGGTGAATACAATTCTATTGATTATTTTCTCCTCCTCTCAAATTGCAAACTTTGTATGAATTGTTGTTAACTGGATTCTATGTGCAGGTTTTACCACAATTTTCCAATTTTTTCCTTCAAATATGTTTAAAAAAGAATATTCTAAGATGAAAACCTGAAATATATGGTCAACTACCATTGAAGATTTGTGGTTTGAAAGAAGTGTTGTAGAGTTACAACAATTGAGTCTAAGTTCAATAATTATGCTACAAAACTATGAAAAACTGAGTCTAGAGAATTTGAGATAGAGATCATGAAAACAAGCTCAAAAATTATTTAACTACACTTAAAAAATTGAGAATTATAAATAAATTCCAAGTTGGATTATATAGATTTAGTTATATCAAAATCAAAACATATATTTATTTTTTTCATTTTTAATAAAGAAAAAAGTCAACAATAATATTTGCATGGAAGTTTTCACATAACACTTTTAGAAAATTTTATGTTAAATAAGTTTACTTTAGTTTTCTATATTTTAAAAAAGAAATGATTTGTGTCCCAACAATAAACATTTTGAACAATTTTAAAATAAACAAATTGAAAATTGTATTTAATTTTCATTAAATTCAATTTAATAAATTATTTTTCAAAAAAATTCAAAAACTTTATAATATAATACATAATTAATATGAAGTTAAAGTAATTTAATTTATAAATGAAAAATACAGTGTTTATTTTATTTTAAGGGAGGTTAGTAAAAAATTAACAAATTAATAATATGATGAATATAATTGTGTGAAAAATATACTTTTCTTTAGCATAAATTAATAAGATTGGTATTTTAAATTGAGAATTATAAATAAATTCTAAATTTAATTATATATAATTGTTTATGTGAAAATTAAAACATCATAAGAATAATAATAATAATTTTTATTTTTAATAAACAAAATTACAATAATATGTAAATGAAGTGTAATGGCCGGTTTTAATTTTACATCAATTTATTTTGATAAACTAAGACAGTAATTTCATAACACAGTCATTTATAACAGTAACTTCCATAACTCAAATTTTACTATGAATAATAAAAAAAATTCTAACATAATACAACAATGCATAAATTTTAGAGAAATACCTTAACTCTGATGCTAATAATCCTTCCTGTTGTCCGCAGCTTGCTTCCTTCCCGCTTCTTTAGAAAACTACCCAAAACCGTCCTCCCTGTTGACTAGTTAGCTCCCTAGCCTTAGGATATCAACGGATATCCTGGCCCTCCGAGCCCAAAACCCCCAGCAAGCCCCGGTGCACTGTGTCAATTCCACTCCAAATTTCACTCTGCCAATCCTCCGCTTCCAAAATTCATCCCCAACTCCCGTAGAATAATCCCCCCTCAAACTCCTTTCCCCCCCTTATC
>SNQJ01S0110992.1:0-28898 GCA_010110895.2 Picea sitchensis | reverse complement strand
AAATCCTTGATCTGTGCGAAATTTCAAAAATTCTTGGTTAAAACAGGCTTTCGGTGGTTGACTGGCAAGATTCTGTGCGAATTTACCACCGAAAGCGCAGCTTTCGGTGGTTAATGAACAGTCGTCCTGTTCGCCTAAACCACTGAAAGTCAAAATTTCCAGCAAAAGATGCCTTTGGTAAAAATCAATTTTCTCAGCCATGGAATATCCGTTTCGCACATTCCAATAGTCGATCGACATCTACAGATCGTAATCTTTCCAATGGTACAATCATATTTGGATTTGGAGCTAGGGAAGCTAGTGAAAATTTCCCTTCAAGATTAGGCATATTTCCTTCAAAAAATGCCGGTGCGTTTTTGAGAGTTAACAGAAGAGACGAATGGATTGTTGCTAGGTCTGATGTGTCCCATCACTAGAAATTCCTTAATTACTTTCTCTATCTCATCCTTGAACCTCCTAGGATGAGGATAGGGGGGTGTGATCATAGGTTTGTCCCCCTCCTCCAACTCAATGGTGTGCTCAAACCCATTGTCAGGTGGTCTCCCTGGTAAAATCTAACCAAAAAGCTGTGTATGTCGCTCCAACAAGTTCTTGATTTCTTTCGGATACTTTTTTCAACCCTCTGAATCCTTCCACGTAGTGATCAAGCACTCTGTAGCATATACTACCTCCCCATGTATGAATATCCTCTCCATCCTCTTGGCTGAAATTGTCCTAGGTGCTCCTGTTGACATGCCTCTCAGAACAACTCTCTTCTCATCACTGTCTCTGAACCCCATCTCCAAGGTTTGGTAATTGGTGGTGATTTTTCCCAAGGTGATCGTCCACTGGACTCCCAATACCACATCTGTGTCAAATAGGTCAACCACATAAAATGTGTCTCTCACTTTCTAGTTTCCTAACTTTATCTCCATGTTTATAACTCTATCTAGACACTCCATTGTATGGACATCTTCTACTGCAACATCAAACCCCTCAAACTCCTCTGTTTGAAGTTTCTGTCTCGATACTAATGAAGCATCAATAAATTTGTGGGTGGCCCCACCATCTATCAGGGTGATTTTTTGTTGTCCTTGAATAGTCCCTCTGATTTGGAGGGTATCATACTTGGGAAAACCAAAAAGGGTTGCTATGACTCCTCCCTTTGCTAGGTTATGTCTGTTACTCTTCTTAGGAGGTTGCGGAACTACCGGTGGGTGGGTCCCTGCTGGTGTTGATGGTCTACAGGGAGGATACTCCTCTGTTTGTGTTGAGTCCTCTTATGATCCAGTGTATCTACTGTCATTATCCTCTTCCTCACTATCCACACAGTATGTTTCAACCTCAATATAATGAATCTCTCCCTTTATCATGCACCTGTGGCCTGGGACCCAAGGGTCTCTACAGCTGAAGAAAAGCTTCTTCCTCATAAGCTCTCATCATCCAGCTTCTCCTTTTCCTTCCATTCTCTCTGGATTGGATTCTTGTCTTGGTCCTTCTGTAGTATGAAGGGTGTTGGGCCTGAGATATGATCATTTTCATGATTCTATTATACACTTTTTTCCATATGTACATATGCGTTTTTCATCTTTCAAAAGAGCTTTTTGAAGAATTTTATGATAAAATGGTATAATAGGCATGAGGTACGTATAATTCTTGTTTTGTGATTCAATCAAGGTTAATTTATCATATTTTATTGTTTCCAAGAGTTAATTCATGTTTTTTTTCTATTACAAGGCAAAATGCACCATGTTTCTTGGTCTGGCACTTGTTCCGGTACCCGATCTGGCACTCGTTCCAACACCCAGTATTGCACAAAAACGCAAGGCAAGTTGGCGGTTATGGCATTGGCGGCCAGTGATGGACCAATCGGGCACATGGGTTTTTTTTTTCATTGCCCCCTCTAGCTACTAAGCTCAAGACAACTCGATTTCAGTTGTCCAAAGAGGGTGATTATTGGTTGCTTCTGTTTTGTTAGTTATGGACGCATTTAATGTAATTTGCCGAATTTAGAGGTGGTTCGACCCTCCTGTGGTCGACCACCTGGGTTGTAAACCTATAAATACTACCAGGATGGCCATTAGATTGTTAACCAAGTAGCATAAGCATCAGAATTGCCAGAAACTCGTTTTTACTCTGTTTTGACATTTCACATTGCCAGAATTATGCTAAAACTGCGTTTTCATGTTTTCATGGTGAATTCAGCCTGTTGAAGTTTGTGGTGTGCTTGTAGAGGGTAGCCACGACTTGTTGGGGGGGGCACCAGTAGTCTGGTGATTGTATTTATGTTGTTTATGCATTTCATAATTTAAATTGTCTTTTATTTTCCATACATGCATGTTTTATTGTGTTAATTAGCTTGTTGTGATTTAATTGTTTTATTGTTCTTTGCAGGTTAGTGTGATGGGTTATGTTGGCATGAATTAGTTTTGTAGATTAGGAACAAAGATTGCAAGTTTTCTACACTAACCCCATGTGCATTTAGACGTTAGATTATACTTTATTTTATGCTTTTATAGCCTAGTTTAAGACAAAATTTTAATTAGATAGAATAGAGTTTTAACTTGGGTTTCTTTGACAGGGATGTTGATGGATGGATAGATTTAATTTTCATTCTTAGTTATACCTTACTCACTTCAGTTTTAGATAGCTTTCATTTGCTTCATTATTGGTTAATATAATTGCCAATTTACTTCTTGATATCATAGTTTAATTTATGTTTTTAATTCATCATAACTTGAATGATTAGAATAGACATAGCATAGTTTTCCTTTACGCAATTTCTTTTCATAGATTAAAATGCAATTAAATTTCTTAATTAGAATGATGATCTCATTATGATGTTAACGGTTTATACATGAATATGTAGGGTGTTTAACATTATTGTTGTCATGCCTTGGATGGGGTGACACATAGACCTACATGGCCAATCGGCTTAGCACTGAACCACGGCTTAAATGTTGCAAGTCGCTCCCCATATCTTCAGTATTAATGATGGGAGAAGGCCATTATAGTAGACCTACGGATGAGATACTTCTCCCTCACACGAAGGAGCCAACACTACAAACATTAAATATGGTTGAGTTAAAGAGGAGACAGGTGTAGTTGTCCCACAAAAATATGATAGTAAGGAGCCCCGGATGCAGCTGGTTCATTCTTGCACTGAACCTCCCTGATGAATGCAAGCTATTGTGTGTCTGTATCTGTATCCCATAGAATTCAGGGGCATCTTATATTCACTCCTCCTCCACAATGCCAAGGGAGCGAGGAAAGCCTCGTCGTGGTTCGGCTTGGCACACTCATGTTGCTCAACGAAAGAGAAGGCAGCACATGGATCGAGCACTCTCACTGGAAAATTCTATCCTTCGGAAAAGAGAGAGAGTCACCTGTATTTCACTCCATGCCACCGAAATTTAGTCTGCAATGGAGAATAGCTCTCAGACACCACCGAATCTGGACAATTGGCAGCCCACAGGCACTAAACGGGAAGAAATTCATGCAAATGAGCCTGAAACACAAGCTGGAAGTAGCTTGAGGGAAAGGCCCAAAGAAGCTCTCCCAATTGAAGAAGATAACATTGCGAAGGTCCTGAAGCCTCAAGGAACAGACACGAAAAGGGGGAGGCTATGTGAAGACTGCCCAACTTGCTATGTCGAGGAGGTGCTATATGAGGACGAGGTATTGAAAAGGACCTGTGTGGTAATGGTGCACCACACAAGCACTTCCGCCATGGAAAATAACGAGGCCAGAGACGAAGTGGAGAAAGGAACCTCAGGCGAACTAGCAACAAACAAAATGCATGCTCCACTCATTCACGCAGCACACATGGATCTAGTGTTCGAACTACGAGGCCAAATGGTAGACCAGGAGCACAGAACCTTCCTCATGGGACAACGCTTGGACTTGCTCCTGGGCGCTTACTCCAACCCTCCAGCAAAACGAAAAATGCCCAATGTGCGCACATCTGTTTTCCATTCAGGCCAAATCCACATGTCAGGAGGGCGAGGGCGACAGGTCATCAGGTATTTGAGCTTGTCTTTTTTAGTCTGGTTTTCAATCTTGTTGTTTAGATTTAAGACGGTTTACTGCCATCTATCATGGTTTCCTTTGGGTAGGATAGATGGCGAAACAGTATTTTGGCTTATCTTCCTAGACATGCTACAAGTGCCGCAAACTGTGTTGGTTTTCGGTAAAAGGGAAGCAGATTTGGCGGCAACAGTAAAGACATATCTCTCTATATTTTCGTCAGCTTAATATAGCAGGTAACACCCTTTTTTATTTAAAAAAAAAAAAACATTACTATTGTCATGGCTAAATTCTTGTTACATTGTTTAATACATACCTTCCATTTTTCCATTGAGATTAGTGTTGAGTTTATTCCGCTTGAATTGTCCTTTGTTGTCAAGTGCCATCGAGATATCATCTGTCACCATCGAAGGCATTCACACAACCACCAGCATTATATTTGAGTGTTTCATAGATTAAAGATAGTTTATCACTTTCATAAGTTAGAATATAGTTTTATTGTTGTTATAGGGTAGTTAGTCTTTTGCATCGATAAGATTTAAGAGTAGTTTTGTTTATTGTAAATTATGCATTTAGTTGGTAGTCCTCATTGCTTTCAATAAGATGAACTTCATCTCATGCATTAGAAATAGTTTTGCATCAAGCATTTAGTCCACTTGCCTCTTAGGCTAGCTAGTTGTTCAATGAGAAGTCTTTTCTTACTTGTCCATTTTCTTTAGTAGGATAGATAGTTGTCTTCATTTACTTGTGTTTTTCTTTAGTAGGTTAGTTAGGTATCTTTGCTTACTTATCTTTTTCTTTAGTAGGTTAGATAGGTGCTTTTGCTTACCTGCTTATTTAATTGCTTTCATAGGGTAGTTACTCATTGAATGTAGGTTGGCAGGTTAAGAGTAGTTTGCTTTCATCATTTTCTTAGTATGCTTAGTAGTTTACTTTTGCTTATTGTCATGAACTAGTTTTCTTTGAATAGGGTTTTTACTTGCTTTCTTAGAAACTATCCATCAATCCTTGGCCCAAAAGTACTTAGGTTACCTAATTTTAAGTTGCTTAGTAGGGTTTGCTCATTAGATAGGTTTTCTTGAATAAATTAGTCTTAGATAGATGCTTTCATTAGTTAGATTATACTCCTACCAACCTTTTACCTTTGGCATATATTTTGCTACAACTCTAAGTTTACTTACCCCAGGTTGAAAATTTAATTGAGGGTAGTTTAGTGTATTTTTTAGTACATATAAATCACCTAACATTTTGGCGTCGTTGTCGGGGAGTTGTCTCAAGGTAAGAAGTAGTTAAGAAATAGATCATTCCTAGACCTTAGCATTAGATTGGTGGCGTGGGAACTTTAAGATGAGAGGTAAGAACCTGTGCATCTACTATTGCAGGCTCCCCCAAACCCAATGGTAGTTTTTCCTTTTTGTTTTTGTTTTCTTTCATGAATAGACCTAGAGATCCACAAGGTAGATACATTACATCTAAGTCAGACCTTTCAACTAAGGTTCCTTCTGATCTCTTTGGGGGAAGGAACGTTCTGCTTATAAAATCCATAGACCAATACTGAAAAATAGGAACTAGCTCAACCCAAAGAGCTAAGATAGTCTCTGAGAAGAATAACACATGGATCATTATAGAACAAGAAATTGAAGCATCAATCATACTGGGACAAGAGGCAAGAACACTCGAGTCTTCCACAAAACCAAACAATACAACCTTTTCTTTTACACCACCACCAGGAAATCCTAACTTTGAGGACATCATAGACCCTGAACAGGTGAATCTTTTGTTTGGTAGTTCAGCCAATGTAATTATCTCTCAAATTGACACAGAAGCTTTGGCACCGATAATTTCAAGCGGCTCGAGTAGAGTCCCAGACATCCAATCAGTAGGAAGACCTTTTCATCAAAGGGAAACCTTATTCTCTTCAAAGATAAGACCACTTAGGTACTCTCTTTTTGGAAACCAAGCCAATATGGGTGATCAGGAGGACCATAATAATGTAAGACATGGGGAGGAAGAAGAAACTGGAAACCAAACCAAAACTACCTTCGGGTTTCCAATTTTAGATACCACTCCAAATGTCAACATGAATAATATTCCTCTCTCAACACTGCCTACCTTTTATGGTAAAAACAATAAAGACCTAGACACCTTCCTATTTGAATTTGACATCTTGTGTAGAAGCTACAACTATGTGCAAGATGCCCAAAAATTAAAACTCTTTCTTGCCACCCTCAAAGACTCTGCACTAAGATGGTTCATGGGGTTGGGAGAATCCAGTATTAGGTCTTGGAAATCCATGAAAGACATCTTTCTTAAGAATTACTAGGACTACTGCAATACCAAAGAGTCTCATAATGACATCTTTAAATTCCAACAGTTAGAAGATGAGACCCTTGAAGACTATAAGGAAATATTTGGTTATATCTCCCAGAAGTCAAAATACTATGACCTCCCAGAGGATGAAGTTAGGGCTATTTTCCTTAAGGGAATTTCAGAAGAGATGCTTAACCTGATGGAATCAGGTGATATTTCTCATAAACCATTTTTCAAGATATGTGAAATGTGTAAAAACTATTCAAGGAGTAGAGCCAAAACAGGAAAGAATGTTCGGGACCCTTACAATAGAATCTTAAAACTAGTTAGTTCAGGTGGCATCACAAGAGAAGAGATAGGGAACCTTCTAGAAAAATTTAAAACAGATATCAGAAAGAAAAAGGAGGAGGAAAATGTAGCAATGAGCATATATTGCCCAAGATGCAGGAGGAAACATTCCTCAAGGGAATGCCCATTAGATAACATTTCAGTTTGTGGCTTCTACATAGAAGACCATTCAACTGAGAAATGTCCATCCTTGCCTATTTTATTAGCCATATATAGGAGTGGAGATCCTAGGGAGTCTTCTTATGCACCTAGGAGGCCATGGCAGCCTAGGAACCAGCCCACATACCCAGATCTACAATCCCAAGTTCCACCCTATTATCAACAACAATAGTGGAACCCACTAGGTTGGAAAAACTAGTCTACTTAGTACCAACATCCTTGGCTTCAAGGATGGAAAGGAGGACACAATCAAGGAATTACTCAAGCTCCACCTATCCCTTTGTCCAACCATCCTTATCCTCAGTTCCAGTCAAACACTCCATAGCTTCTGTCAGGATTTGTTCCACCACCTTTACCTCCTATTCCACGACAACAATCGCTACAATATCAAAATGTAAGCTCCCTGAGATTGACACTATTACCGGCACAGCTAGTGCCGAACACCAATAATAAGCCCCCTCAACCTCTTAACAATGTTGAGATGCAGGCCTTCCCAACATATGTTATTACTCCTGTTCCATTACAGGAAATTCAACTAAGATCCGGAAAATTTTTAGATAGGCAGAGACCTTCAGTAGTCATCCAGGAAGAAGAAGAAGAAGAAATCACCAAACAACCCACAGATGAAACTAGGTGGGAAGATGTTATTATCCCGAAAAATCAAGAACTCAAGCTTCCCCAAAATGAACCTTCACAAATTACGAAGGTCCCTCCTTTTCCAGACCGATTGGTAATCGAGAAACCTACCACCTGACCGGAATTTGACATTTTGAATGAATTGAAAAATATTTATGTCAAGATTCCTCTGCTTGAAGCCATTAAAGACATTCCAATCTATAGTAAGGTAGTCAAATAATTGTGTATCAAGAAGCCAGGTAGGAAGAAAAAGGATCGTCCTAGAGTAAATTTGGTAGGAGGACTCTCTGAGTACATATCAGAGCAGCCAAAGCTAGCAAAGTATGGGAATCTAGGAAACCCTATAGTGATCATAACCATTAATGAGGTCCCCATTGGAAACACTGTTATAAACTTAGTGGCAGCCATCAATGCTATGACTACTACTACCTTGGAACAATTAAAGTTACAACCTCTTCTTCGGCCTACCCCAACCATTTTGGAATTAGCAGATAAGACTAGGGTTATACCTGAAGGGATTTTAGATGATGTCATGGTTACTTTAGCCTCATGGGAGTATCCAGTAGATTTCCTTGTCATTTATTCAAAGGACCCTTCTAGAGGCCATCCCATTATTTTGGGAATACCTTGGCTAGCCACAGCCAATGCATTTATTGGCTATAGAGAAGGAGAAATGACCATCTCAAATGGTCTCTCCATCCATAATCTCACCATTTACCCTCTAGCTCAACCCATTATGGAGAATCTATGGTGGCTTGAATGCCCATACGAGAATGAGGACTGGGAAGACCCTGTATTGCCAAGTGACCATGCATGGGCACTTTAGGAGAACACAACTGAAAATGTGCTAAACCAATTCATTTCTTCTATCACATGTGTGGATTTTCCACAGTCTTTTCCCAATTTGAGTACATGTTTGGGGAATAATTTCAAGAACAATTGGATCCATCCATTTTGTCTTCGACATCTTTTATTTTCAAGATAGATGAGTCTGCCATGTCTTATACTATGCCCTACGAGATTAGTCCAGGGAAATTTTTACATATAAACTCCAGGCTAGATGCAGACCAACATAAACAGTTAGTAGATATACTTAAAGAACAATTAGGAGAATTTTTCTGGGAATACACTAACATGAAGGGTGTACACCTTGACGCATGCATCCATCATATATACACCCAGGGGGAAGTAACACTTGTTACGCAACCCCAGAGAAGGATGAACCCAGCACTCAAAGACATAGTCAAGGAGGAAATCCAAAAGTTGTTAAATGTCAAATTTATCTATCCCATGTCCGACAGTAAGTGGGTATCCCCGCTTGTAGTGGTCCCAAAGAAAGTGACCGGGAAATGGAGAATTTTTGTTGATTTCCGGGAACTCAACAAAGCCACTCTAAAAGACTACTTTCCTCTTCCTTTCATTGACCAAGTTCTAGATACCTTGTCTGGAAAGAAGTATTTTTCCTTTCTAGATGGGTACAACGGGTACAATCAGATTCTTATAGCACCTGAGGACCAGGACAAGACTACCTTTACTTGTCCTTGGGGCACCTATGCCTATAGGGTCTTACCATTCAGATTGTGTAATGCTCCTGCCACATTTCAGTGAGCAGTACTAGGGATATTTGTTGATATTACTCATGATTGTGTGGAGGTATACATGGATGACTTCACAGTCTATGGAAACACTTACCAGAAATCCTTAAACAACTTAGAAAAAGTCCTCATCAGATGCCAAGAAATGAACCTATCGCTAAGTCATGAAAAATGAAAAATGTTGTTAACTGAAGGAGTGGTTCTAGGACATCATGTTTCATCTGAAGGGATAAAAGTTGATCCTAAAAATATCGAGGTCATTGATAGACTTCCACCCCCAAAGACTCAGAAAGAGATAAGAAGCTTTCTCGGACATGTCGGATATTACCGGCAGTTTATTGAAAATTTTACAAAAGATTGCTGCACCTATGTTTGGATTATTGATAAAAGATGTTGATTTTGTTTGGACTGAGCAGTGTCAAACTTCCTTTGAAACCTTGAAATCTAAGATGTATGTAGCACCAGTTCTTAGAGGGCCCAATTGGACTCTCCCATTTCATATATCCACTGATGCCTCCGACACTGCACTCAGAGGGGTATTAGGGAAGAAAGAGGACCAACAATCCTATGCCATTTATTTTGTCAGCAAGAACTTGTCCCCTGCTGAGTTGAACTACACAGTCACTGAGAAAGAGTTCTTGGCAATTGTTCATGCTATTAACAAGTTTTGTCATTACATTACAGGTTATGAAGTATTTGTACACACCGATCATTCAGCCATTAGGTTCCTCATGAAAAAACCTATAACTAATGGTCGAGTGACTATGTGGCTCTTGTTATTGCAAGAATTTAATATCACTGTGCTTGACCGACCTGGAAAGCATAATGTAGTAGCTAACTTTCTTTCCCGAATAAAAAATGAGGATGATGATATCCCTGAAGATGATAGTTTCCCAGATGAGCATATTTTTTCCCTCTCTGTCAATACCCCATGGTTTGCGGATATGGAAAACTATCTGGCTACTAGGATATTACCGTCTCATTTGTCACCTCACAAAAAGCAGAAAATTATTACACAGAGTGCTAATTATTCTTGGGTTGGTCATGATCTTCTTCGCACAGGTCCTGATTTTATTATTCGTAGATGTGTCCGAGAGGACAAGGTACCTGAAATACTACGAAGTTTTCATGATGGACCATGTGGTGGCCATTTCTCTAACAAATGCACAACATATAAGGTATTACATTCAGGCGACTATTGGCCTAACATTTTCAAATATGCTGCCAAATATGTGAGAATTTGTGATAGTTACCAAAGGATAGGTAGACCTATGCCAGCTGACGAAATTCCTTTACAGGCCCAAGTTATGATAGAACCCTTTGAAAAATGGGCCCTCAAATTTGTAGGACCAATTTCACCCATGTCCCGTAGGAAGAACTATATCTTGGTTTGTATGGACTATGTCACCAAATGGGTAGAGGCAAAAGCCCTATTTAGGGCCATAAATAATTCTTTTGTCGAATTCATCTATGAAGACATATTTACCCACTTCAGTGTCCCTCATGAAATTTTTACCGACCAAGGCACTCAATTCACCTCAAAGCTGATGAAAGAGATAATAGAGAAATATGGGATTAAACACCGTAAATCTTCTCCATACCACCCTCAAGCCAATGGTCAGGTAGAATCCACAAACAAAGTTCTAGAATCCATCTTGACCAATATTGTTCAGTTACATCACCATGATTGGGATGATAGGCTCCCAGAGGCTTTGTGGGCATATCAGACCACCTGGAGAAATACCACTGGGCATACCCCTTATGAGCTAATGTATGGGAAACAAGTACTTTTACCTATAGAATTCCAAGTAAGGACCTTCTGTATTGCCGCAGAATTAGGATTGAACCTAGATGAAGCTCAGAAGCAATGATCCCTACAGTTGAATGAGTTGGATGAAATCACGCAAGATTCCATCCAATGGACAATATTGGTCCAAAACCAGAGGAGCAAGTGGCATGACAAGTTTATTAAAAATAAGCACTTCCAGCCTGGTGACTGGGCTCTGTTGTTTGATTCCTGATTCAAAACCTTCAAAGGAAAACCTACCACCTGTTGGTTGGGCCCTTATGAGGTAGACACTGTATATGGCAATGGAGCTGTAAAAATTAAAACAATTGATGATGGACAAGTCTCCTTTGTGGTAAATGGACACCGACTTAAATTTTATCATAAGCCCATTTCCAGAGAGGATTTTCTACAGTCATGTCAGCTGACAAGGCATTGGCCTTAGTAGATGGGGAAGTTCCCCCTTGTTCTTGAAATTTTTTATGAATTTCCTAATGTATATATGTAAATAGTTTTTTAATTTTGTTAATAAGGCAATTCTAGAGGTTTCTGTAAGTATTTATTTCACCAGGAGTACACAGTTTCAAGGATCTTTCTTCAAAACATTATTATACTTGAAATTTGTGTTTGATAAAGCATCAAATGAATATTGACTTACTGTAATTAGCCATATTTTTGCAAAATTATCATTTTTTAAGGCATTCTAAAGCAGTTGCTCTTGAAACTCTTCACCACTGTACAAGGAAGTGGTACCATAACTATCAAGCCTAGAGGTCTCTCGTACAGTTTTTCCAAGAAACCTGAGTAAGTGAGTCAAGTGTCTTTATCAAAGAGTAACAAGGAGGTCTAATTATCATTTATCCATGTAAACATAACAACAACTACAAAGGAAGAAAGTAAGTTGATCCTAGAGATACCTTCTTGTTCTTTCTCAATGGTACCATCAACTACACACTAAATAGCTTGATTATATCATATCTTTAGATAGGCCACGTCCTCTTAATTACCCCTTACATTAGGACAGTCACTAATAATATAACGGAAATTCATCCTCTAACATAAATATCATCCCAAGTAAAAACAAAAAGAGAAAGCAAAAGTTGTTTTCAAAGTTGTCCCCCCATTTTCTTGCATAAGGAATCTTATATTAAAAATCTTAAAAGATGGAGGGCCAGTCTTTGAGGGTTTAAGAGGATAACCCACTAGGATACTGAATAGGTCTGCTGGTAGCGGGTACCGGCCTATGGTATGACTAGGTAAACCCACCAAAGTACTGAACAAGCTTGCTGGCAGCGGGGCATTCTACCTAGCGAAGATGATGATCTGACAAAAATAAATAATAAATCTAAACTTGTTCTGATGTACGACATTACTTGCAGACAAAGTTGACATGAAGTATGTGTGGTTAAGATAAGTTTAATGAAATCCATCAACTTTCCATTGGTAAATAACGCTAAGACTATATTGAAACTCTCTTGCCTACCTCCTCTTATATATATATAGGATTTCTTATCGTATAGGTGGGGCCATCTCCTAACTGTCTCGTCAGACCAATTTGTGAAATTTCATCTTTACACTTGACATACTGTAAATCTTCAGCTATTGGGGGATACTAACTAGTTTCCTATACTTTTAATTGTGAGGTGTCACAATACTTAGGTGTGGGGGAGGGGTTCATGAGCTGAAAAATGATCATTGCCTAGAGAAACGAGTCTTTGCAAGAATTTTTGTATTATTACTATAATAGAGGTTATTACATTGATAGTCATGTTATTTTTAAAATGCTTCACTCCTGTGTGATATACATTACTAAACACATGCTTAACAGACCACTCTTTATCGGTTTATCATTCATTACAAACAATTCATTATAGGTTTTGACATTTGCTATAACCCGTTCATTATAGGTTTTGACACTATATGTCATATACAAGAAGAATGAGTAAGCATGGAGCACTCTGCCTCTGCTCATTAACCACTATGGTTGTCAAAAACACTTCAAAATTGCAGGCTATCCATCATAAGAAGAGAAAATGCACTTAACACAGGGGTACCGGATGAAGTACCGTATGAGGTGTCGGATGTGATGTCGTTTGAAGTACCGTTTGAAGTGTCGTTTGAAGTGCTATTGAATTGCATAACTGTCCTAGATTCCAGGCAACCAAAATTCAATTATATTTAATGACATTGGTTGCAGGCATTGATTAACATATGCTTCATATGGTTATGATCAAATGTCCAAGTCAAAAGACTTGGACATTGATCTAAGTAAGCACCACTCCATTGCTCCCAAGCTTGCCATCAAATTCGAATCTCCCACACATGGCAACTCGCACGCACATGTGGGAAATGTACTCCACCATAAGAGCATCCAAAATCGGGTTGGATGCTCTATTGTTTCATTTTCCCTTGCCATTTTCTCTGCCATGCATTAAATAATCACGCCTAACCACTTATGAATTTTCCATTTGTTCTAATCGCACTTAGACTGTGTTAAACCCGTGCCATTTCTTGTCCTGCTCACACCCTTGCTTGGTACAATTCACCTCTGTTCCAATTGCACTCAGAACGTGCCCAATTCGTGTACCTGTGTGGCTTGATTTCTCCCTTGCTTGGTGAATTCAAAATCTGTAACAATGCCCAAGTGATACGAACCCTCCTCCTATGCAGACTTGTTTTCCATTCCAGAATTCGCACAGTGCAGGGAAGTGTTTTGTGTGTTGGCTGGGGGGCATTTCTGTCGAGTTTGCAAGGCCATGATGATGGTCTTTCTATGAAATTTGTAGTTGGTTTTGATGGAAAGATAACACATGTAGGGTCTCTCAACTTTTCAGTCACAGAAGAGTCAATTGTTGCTGCAACAAAACTTCCAAGAATGGGAGATAGGTGGTTCAAGAATCATCAATTGCCGCGCTCAAGTTACAACAGGGTGTTCAAGCCCGAATTTGAAAGCATTTCAAGAGTGAAAGGGTATGCTAAGGAGTGGATAAATCCATAATTGGTTAACCCCCTCATTGTCATCACAAGGTTAATTACATGTGAAGGTAGATGCTCCACATTCAAAGCTTGTCATTTTAGATTGTTGGCTCATTTTATGTTTAACAAACCCTTGAACTTTCCCTTCTATTTTCTCAAAATCTTGGAGAAGATGTCCTCTCAAGTGAGGAAATATTTTCTTACCGAACTAGAGAGGCAGGGGAAAAGTTGGGATGCCTTTATCTACCAATTTGCAAACCCCCACTTGACAGTTAAGATCGGAAGAAATCCACTTAGCCAAAAGACTATCTCCCCATCCAAGCCTCACTCTCTGAGAACTCCAAACTCCATTGCACAAACCCTCTCCTTGCCGGAACAATACCAAAATCTTTTTGATATTCCTACTTCTTCATCAGGGAAAAAGACCAAGACCAAAGACCAAAAGAAGCCTATTTTTGACCCCCCAATGCCTTCACTTTATCTTCATCCTACACCTAAGAAACTCCAAGAGGAAATGTAGCAAGACTTTCCCATCATTCCCACAAACAAGAGGGGATCCAACCAATTTGGTAAGAGGACCTTTCGGAAGAGTACCCGAAGCACTAGAACCAAGACTTATGCAAAACCTCCACCTGCTTCAGATCCCATCCAAGTGTCCTTCGACCTTGAGAGCCCTCATAAGAAACCTAGAGAAGTATCTATGGATGGATTAGAGTCACTAAGGAAAACAAAATTAGAACCTACCTCACCTTTCCGATATCCCATCACTCCTACTTCACCTATCCCTACTCTTGATCGTAAAACTGATAAATTGTCCAAATCCCTCAAAGTATATAAGCCTTCCTTAGAGATCGTTGATTCTATCCCAACCATAGAGTAGCTACAAAAAGAAAACCATCAGCTTCTCCAACAATTGGAAGAGAGGAAGACAATAGATGTACATCTCCATCATGACAATGCAGTCCTTCAGGCAAAGGTCAATTCCCTTCAGCGATTGGTCGATGAAATTTCCCAATCTAATCGCAGCCTCAAAGCACAATTAATGAAACACAAGAGGCATAAGGCCAAGCCTACACAGCAAGAAGGAGAGGCTTCCAAACCTGATCCTCCTTAGCAAGCCTATTTCTGAGGGGTAACTTCTTTTTTGTTTTCAATGGGACCTGCAAATTCGTAGGTGTGGGGTAAATGTTGGGCCCGAGATATGATCATTTTCATGACGTTATTATACACTTTTTTCCATATGTACATATGCGGTTTTCATCTTTCAAAGGAGATTTTTGAAGAATTTTATGATAAAATGGTATAATCGGCATGAGGTACGTATAATTCGTGTTTTTTGATTCAATCAAGTTTAATTTATCATATTTTATGTAATGTCCCCCACCTCTTAGAGAGGTGATGAGGAGACTCAGTGGCCTGGGCACCCCCACTAGGTCATAGTCTCACACTGAGGGGGGGAAAGTCAAAAAGTTAAAAGTTATATTTTTAAGTTGACTTAAGAAAGGAAAAGGATAAAGGAGTAAAAGATAACTCAACAGAAGAATAGAAGATTAACCCTGGGAGTTAACCTAACTCAACAAAGAATTAGAAGGAAGAGTATAGGTAAGATTAAATGAAGGTACAAGAACTTTATTACTCATTCGGTTTTGGATTATCATTTGCTATTTCTCTTGAGAGCATTAGGTTTGGGGGTTTTTAACGTACAAACCCCCTTGTGAGCAACTCAGTTGTGATATATCCACTCACCTTGTTCCATGATTGGGTCACCGAGGATGAAGACTCCTCCCACCATTCTAGTCGGCCATCTCCATCTAGTGTGAAGGTGCAGTCGTACTATTCTTGTGTTCCGGCAAGGCACCATCATCTAGAGGGAGGTTGATCCAGCTTATCCTGAGGACCCGGGGCCATTCAAGGCTGATTAGGTTTTGTTTGTGAAGGGACCATCAGTTTGAGGGATTTTACGGAGGGTTATCATCATTCTACATTTGTCTGATTGGGACATCTGCCGGGCCACTAGGGGACATCATTGATTCAATAAAACTCGTATCTAGGGAGATCTGCTTGATCTGAGTCTGAAACTTCTCCACGGGATTCTCATGGCAGATCTATGTCTTGGAGTTTGAGCATTTGGAGGCCTCCTTCATTAGAGCCAAACTAGTTAGGGTTTCATTCATCGATGGGGATTTTTCCATTCAGTGGAGGAATTGGATCTGAGGGTTTGAGAGTGGACTTTGGGTGTTTGTACATCTTAGTTGTCCTACACAGTTGCTGATCCTATCATTTGGCATATTTCACCGGGATGATTGGACACTTTTGGTGAGGAAAAATTATTGAGGGCTTCAACGGTCTAGCAGGACGTGGCACTTTCGAGCTTGGAGGTTGAGCATTAGTCTGACTTCCGGATACGTTAGGTCTTCATTGTATATCCGACTGGCGGAGGCTTATTTTAATATTAATAGGAACATTTGTAGCTCATATCTTTTTTTTGTACGACCATCTGAGGTTTATCCCATATAGGCCATCTATTGTATTGATCTTACATTACTCATAATAAAAGATTAGGATCTTTGCTTGTGCTTCTACATCTTGAATATATTGTGATCCTCCATCTATTTGATGAATATCTTATGCACTTAATAACTCAATAAATTAGTAGTATTTAGGGATTTAAGAAAGAATTTGGCTTAGGATCATTTCTGATTAATATCGAGCCTCGATCCTCAGACCTCTTGGAGAGATCGGTGCATGGAAAATGGGAGGGAATTTTTATGGAGTGGGAGGAAGAAAACATGATGAAGCAGGCTGAGAAATGGAAGGGTCAGGATACGACCATGAGCCTTAGGGCTTAGCTCTCTTAGTAGCCGAATTTGATAAGTTACAACAAAACATGAATACCTGAAAGAACATTGGTCTGACAGTTGGATGGTATCAGGAAACCAACAGAAGGAGACAGGAGCTGAAGATCTGACCTTGAAGAAAGTTGATGAGAATCTGAGGAAGATTAACAAGAACCAAATGGGATAATTATGCGATGCAAGTAACCAATGCGAGGCAAGATCGTCATTAATAGGATTAAGGAGGCTGGGGGTTCTGGTGGAACCGATGAGGAAGTCATATATAACCCAAAGAAAGCATTGGGATCAAGGAAGTCTTGGAGGTGGCACATTCCATGGGCGGATGGGTAGCAAGACCAATCATAGGCCATACGTGTCGGTGTTCATAGATGAACCACTAGGCCAACACTTGGGTAGCATGACTAACCCAAGGCCATACATGCCCACATTCTGAGGATGAGAAAAGGGAAACATAAGATGGTTGAAGATTTTGTGGAGCAGTTGGCCGAGTGCCGGGGAATACTACGGCAGATATGAGAAAGTTCAAAGATAGATGAACCTAGACCAGTATTGTCAACTCATGTTGAAGCAGGACTAGGATGAACCACAGGGGTAGCTTCAAGTTTGAGCAAAGGGAAAGAAAGATAGAGATTCCATACTTTGATGATACAACTAAGATGACAACACAAGCATGGAATTGCAGAAGATGGATACTTACTTGTAGAGTAACCCCATGAGAGAGATGGAGGCCATCAAGTTTTTCCACTATGTACTTGGATGGCAAGGCCCGCGGTGAGTGGTACCATGGGCTCACCACACTTTCGTATTGACAAATTTTATCCTATATACAAATTCACTTTCGAGAGGCTCATTGATAGATTTGATCTGGAGATCCTGAGTTACACTTCAGGGACTCACCAACTCAGAAAATAGAGTACGGGTGAGGCATACATTGATGATTTCCATGGAGTTGGCATTGATGGTGCAAGATATGTCACAAACCAGGCTCATGATGCTCTTCTGAAGGATTGATGGAACCCTTGAAGGTTGGGTGGAGCCTTCAAGCCCTGCAAACCCTCGAGGAAGCCATTTGGAAGGCAGTCACGGGTCGAGAATTTGCTGACCAAAATTCATACCGAGACCACCTCTTAACAATGGTGGAAGAGATCAAAGGCCTCCGTAAAATAGGGAGGCGTGACCACTGAGGAGTTATGACAAAGGGTAGGTAGGAGAATAGATGACAACACCGAAGGGAAGCCGAAGGAAGAAATACGCTACATGCAAGGAACCATGGAATCCTCACACAAGTGCATGGGATGAGGACAGTTACATTACATTAAGGTCACTTCAAATGACAAAGAAGAGGATAGAGTATGTCAGATACAAAACATGGAGGCCAAAGCGTTAGAGGCAGCAGAAGAGGAGGTTCCAGCCGCACAGTCTAGTTCTGTGCGGCTGGAGAGAAGGCTTCGTTGGCATCTATCGGCGGGTACCCAAGTTCAACACCTTGAGGATGAGAGGGTCTTACAAAGATGAGAGTGTCGATTCATTGGTGATCGAGAAGTCACTCTGGATTTAGCTAGGGAAGCTTGACTGATACATCGGTTCCCAATGTCCGCGGTTTGTTTTAAAGAGGTGATCAAATGGAGAAAACTCGAGCGATATCATCTCCTTTCAGCCGACCCGAGCATGCATGGACTAGTGATGTCTTGATAAACTTCAAATAGTGAATTGCAATAAAGGGTGAGTAGGGAAGACTTGCATGAGAAGAGTCTGGGGTTTGGTGGGACGGTGGATAGAGGGATGGAGGACAGGATCCTGCAGAAAACGAGAATACAATAATGTCGACAAATCTTTATCATAACAAAATTGCAATAATCCACACGAATCCTTGACTGTGAACTCTCTGGCGTGAGATGAAACATAGATGAAAAAGAAGAATTGTTTGTTATAAACCAGAGAAGTCTCAAACATAGATACATGACAAGGAAACCAGAATGATTGCTGAAACTTTACAGTCGAGATCTTATCTCAACCATACATTAGATACAAAATAGTAGCCTACGCCCTTTTCCAGAACAACAACGGTAATCAAGACAACGCATTGAAGGCTTTAACGTCGCACTAACTTGTCCCGGCCAGTCAACCTCACGAAAGATTATTGCAACCTATGTGGGCATAATCTAACTCTTTGTGATTCCAACGGTAGATCGGCGATACCTTTAATTCATTCTTAGTGCTTTCCCATTACTTACATAGTGGGCGATGTCTTACCACCACCAACTGCTTTAATAGCTGCTTCTTGGGATTGAGAACAGCTCGGCCAATTCAGCACTTTGGGATGTGGAACGCTCCTTGCCACGGACTAACTAAAAGCTTGAAGGGCGGGTATAGGCCAATGAGGCGGGGCTTGGCATGAGTGATAGGATGCAAGCTGCGGGGGTGGTAAAGAGGTAAATATAAAACATAAAGAATAACCCTCAGCGTCCTCATAAATACGCCAAAGAAAATCGCTTATATAAGCCGCAGCTAATCGAAAAGCAAACACATAGAAAGAAAGAACATGCGCGAAAGTAGAAATGCAGCGATGAACGAAAAACCCTCTAGAAATGAAAAGCGAATAACCCTACAGTAGAAAGAAATCGGATTCTTTAGAGATAACTTATGATAGAAAGACCGCAAGAGCTAAACGAAGCCGGTAGGAAATGATAGGATCGCCTGAAACCGCAGATTGATCACAGGAGAAAGCGACAATCGGCCGTCGAAAGAGTGCGTTCGCGATTCGGACCGCAAAAGTAGAAAGCGAGAGGTTAAGGAATTGCTCGCCGTGAAGTCCGGGAAAGCGCGCTATCAGATCCCGTGAAGAAGCGCCCGCGGTCGGACACCGCAAAGTAGAAAAGCGAGGGTCGGAGAACGCCATTGATCCGAACCGCGGAATGCATTGCCGCTCAAAACGCGCAAATCATGGGCACATAAGCATCGAAGCAGGACAAAGTAAGGTTTCCTGCTGACAAGGGGATAAAATTAAATTATGATGAATCGTCTGACGTTTGTGGGTCGTTTTGGTGGGGCAGGGCAGGGCGGTGTTTTGCCAAAAAAAACCAAAGAGCCGGCTGTGGCTCACAAAAAAACATTTCTTCAAGAAGTGCCCATTTCTTGGGGTACTTCAAAACTTCTAACTTTTCCTTCGAGATCACTTAGCAATGTAGAGTATTGTTTCCAAATACTTCAAGGATCTTGAAAGGCCCGACGAGGAGGGCATCAAATTTCTTGTGCTTTCCCTGTCTGCTGGGTGCATCCCTTGAGTGCCGGTCACCTAACCAGGTGCTCTTTCTTTTTTGTTCTTCTACGTGAAAGCACGAACGATCTTCTGCCGATGATTGTAGGCTCTGTCCATGACATGTTCCCTGATGCATGTTGCACCTCCACCATCTGATGAATTGTTCTGAGCACATGGTTGGGTTCTTCTTCAAGGTCTTGAAAGAATTTCTCCACAGTGCTTGGTGAGTGGGGAAAGCGACCTCTGTTCCATAAACCCGGTTGGAAAGGTGAGATACCCGGAGATTTCTTGGTTGTCACCGATCAGCCCAAAGAAAATTTGAGCTTTGAGTCGAGACGCTTTTATTGTCCTCGATTAAACTGCCGATGGGCTTAGTCGGGCTTTTGTTGGAGGACTGCAATGGAATCCATTTCGCCGATGGTAGTATGGAGTGGAGTGAACGAGTGAAATCCCAAACTGTTCACAAAAATTAATCAATGATTTAACCTTGAAATATGCATCATTATCAATAACAATCTTGCTAGGACAACCAAATCTAGCTATGATATCCTCTAGGAAGGTGATGATTACTTTGTGAGAAGTGCTCGTGAGACTGACCTCTATCCCACTTGGTGAAATAATCGCGGTGATCGCGATGAGGATCCATCTTGTCTTGGCCCTTGAGGAGATGAATCTCTCAGATGAAATCAATCCCCTTTGGCGAAGGGTGTAAACTACTCTGAGAGTTAATGTGAGATTTGAGTTGCTTCTTTCACGAGAACTTGGCATTTGATCACGAAATACGACCTCCCTACTGAGACATGGCGAGGAAATGGAGTTAGGCGGTAATACCCATTTCGGAGGAGGATCTTGTGGTGGCAGTCTTCCAAAATGATGACCTCCACAGAGAACACTATGGAAATCCGAACATAACCCATGCAGGAGCTCTTTGGTCGGTTACCCATATGATACCCTAAGAGTCTTTCAGTGCCTAAAAGTTTAGATGCGATGAGGCAATATCGGCCGGCTTTGGAAGCACTAAAGCTCTTGCCCTACTTTTCCCCAATGGCCAATCCATCGGAGGCCTCGCTCTTGTACAAAATACAAGATATCCTTGTACCCGGTATCTTTGCTAGTGAGTATAGATGATGCGAGAACTTACGCGGATAGAGCTCATCTTAGCTCATTCATGAAGTTGATCTAGAAGCCTTACAATTCAGATTAAAGCTGAAGCATCTTAGTAAATACGCCCTTTTATCGGCTTGGTGGTGATTTCGAGTCAAACTCTAGGATCTTGGTGATCCATCACGCCTCTTCTTCCATCTATGTCAAACTATATAGAATATCCTTTACAGAGGTTGAAGGGACATACGTGGTGATTTTTGAGTGCAATACATAGACTCGAAAGCTTTGAGAGCCTTCTGGGGCATGGGCCTTCTTCTCCATGATCTCTCATATCGGAGTTCTGCGTCTCTCAATGCTTTGCTATTGAAAGAAAGAAATAAGAACATTCTTGCCCTTGATCATTTACGCAACAAAATTGTAAACTCTTGTATCTTAGAAGGAGAAGATTAGGAAATTTTTGGAATAGTCAGGGTTGATCGGCACGGGTGCCTTAGTCAATGCCCTTCTTTATTTGGACAAAAAGATTCCCTGGGCTCGAGGAGGTCCATTTTCACATCATTCCCCTTCTGAAGGCATGGGTATTGATGGCTGTTTCCTGCTTCGACAAGTGGAGACAAATCTCCTCGAAGAAAATTTATCCTCCCAAAAGGCTGAACTTCCTTCTAGACATGGGAAGTGGTGATTAAGTGCTTCTGTCGGGGATCAATCCTCACTCCCTCGGTTGATACTATATGGCCCTCTTGACACCACTTCTTGCATAGAAAATAATGATTTCTTGGGATTGAGGGGGTAAGGCCAAACCTCGACTATACGGAAAATTCTTCAGAGTGGCGTGATGCTCTTTAATGCATTATAGAAGGCTGTTATATGTCATTTAAATTAAATCACCTGAACTTATCTTTTTCCCCAATGAGGCTATATCCATGGCTTCCATTTTGAAAAGTTGCCTCTGCATTCATCAATCCGAAAGGCATTTGGCATACATGAATGTACCCAAACGAGTGGTAAATATTGTCTTTTCACTGTCCTCAGGCATGACCGATGTCGATTATGGCTCAAAATCCATCAATCATGAAATATTCTAGATGCGGTGTTATGCAATATGTGTTCCATGTTGGTAGGGGATAGTTGTCCTTTCAACGAACCGTTGAGTTCGAAATCGACCACGAGTTTGATTTTCCTCATTCTTTCCTCCTTTGAATGGCACCCATTCAGAGTATCTCAAGAGGACAATGATTTGGGCATCTAGAAGCTTCTTCACTTCCTTCTCCATAATAGGTAGCAACATGGGGTTTATTTGTCTCAGTTTCTGCCTAAATGACTGGGCCTCTTCTTTTAGTAGGATCTTGTGCTCAATGAGATATCATGTCTTCATTTTTTAGGTCATTAAGTCCATGCGAACACATCGGAAAAATCCCTCAGCAACTTTCGGTATATTGACCCTCTGGTCAAACTCCTTGACAACTTTACAAACTTAGGCTCCTCTGAATTACTTTATGTTGCATTCGGTGATGTCACCGTATCATTACACAGAAACTCTACCTTTCTTGCCCACATCAGTTTCCCATCAAACAACCTTTCTAATGGGATTAGTCCTCTCGGTATGTGGTTGCTTGGTAATTGTATAATCTGGTGGTCAACAAATTTATTCAAAACTCCCCAGGGTGGTTGTCATCTTCTGTGTCAGGGTCCTCATTTATGTGCAATGCAGAAAAGTCATCCATTGATTGGAGAAACTTTTCGATCTCTAAATAATCTTCAAATACCTTCCAATGCTTGACATTGTCGTCTGAGAGATACGTATTTTATTTCAACATCGGACAGGCAGGTGAAGCGACTTCCTGAGGAACCGGCGGACTAGTATGAAAGCTAAAAAGTCGGTGGGGCATTTTCCTTGAAATGCTGGAAATGTTAAAGCCAAGAAAAATTATTAACAAGGGTCCCATTCCTCGTTCTGTAATTCACAGGCGAGAATTAGCGTGATAAACATTTTTGACTTGCTGGATTATCAACTCAGCATCTCCAGATATTGTTATTTCTTTAATTCCCATGTATTTTGTAGCCTTTAAACCCAAAATAATATCTTTGTATTCTGCCACATTATTGGTGTTTTCAAACTCTAGCTTGTATGACTGAGATATGGTCTCTTGAGAAGGGGATAGATCTGCCGGCACACACTTTACTTTGGAAGCTCCATCAAAGAAAATCTTCCAAGCGAGGAGGTGGTTGGAGAAGTGTCTCTGATTAAGAATGGGCTACTTTCTAATCTATAAAGGAGCCTCAGGGGTGCGGGTAAGCTATAGTAAACTGGAGCCCAAATCAATGTCCAAAGCATAGATGGGATGATTGGTAAGTTGGCTTCATCGCGATTATGTAGGCGGTTGGGCTTCTCTGTATAATCTCATCCTGTTCCCCTCCAAACGCTGGGATAGTGGCATATGTGAGGTCCATATGCAGGTTCCCCCCAATCTTTTATCCAAGATCTTGACAAGAGGATGCCAAACTTGGGGGGAACATCGGCTACCTAATATCCATGACCATACTCTTCATTAGGCGGTGACTTGAGGAAACTACCAGTCCTTGATGACTCCCAAACACTAAACCCTCATGGACTCGAAAGAATAGAGGTCGCCGATAGGCTCGGGTGACTTCCTAATCAACTCTTCCATGAGAGTTTTGGGCATGAGGTTATGAGAGGCCGTTGAATCCATAAGGCAATTATGTAGCACTTTATCATGTATGTTAAGGGGGATGTGTAGAAGGGAGGGATGAATCATCTACATCTTCATGTGGGACCCTATAGGAAAACCGCAGGCCTTTCATCTTGGAGGTTTATGGAAGCGTGAGGAGGTGAGGGCTTTTAGATTTCAAAGGTGAGGCGCTCTTTGGTCCCCGTGTTTGATTAGTTCGGTGAGGGGCACAGGGATCCCGATCTTTTGGATCTCATGTTCAAAATTAAAAGGAGATGAAAGCTTTGGATTTTCTCTAATTTGAGAACATGATTTTGGACAATGGGAGAGAGGGTCGGATCCTTCTTACCTTTGTGAACATCTGCTACTGCACTTCATTAAGCGGGTTTCTCTGCTCTAGTGGATGGCTTAGGAACCTCAGGTGTTTCCCTTTTTATTCGATCCTCAGTTGGCCACCCTGCCTCGACCGGCGCTAGCTTTGTCTCCCTTGCTCAATTCATTCATCTAACTATCCATGAGAGACTCTTCATAGGCATAGAAGTGGGGAGATGAGAAAAGGAGGAAGTGTCTTCCAAGTAGTAGATTTAGAGTCAAGCTCATATGTTTCCCTTATTCTTCCTCATCCCGTACAAATGGTTTGAAAGAATTTGAATCGCTCTGTCCCCATTCTCTGTCTCTCCCCTTTACCCTGTGCATAGTTGGAGGAGCCAAATTATTTTACAAAGAGCCTACCTGATTCTCGGTGCCACGAGGGGCCCTTGTTCATTGTTTCCTTTCCACCTTGATCTTTCTCCACATCTTCTTTCAGAAATTTCATCACCTAGGTGAGCTCATTTACTTGAGGGTAGGGCAGTGATGGGTACGGAGTTGAGGCTTCGATTTTCCCTTTCTTCTATCTACGTCAGCCATGTTCCTCATTAAACAAATTTGCTAATGTTTGATTCCACTTCTATAGTTTCATATTTTGCATTTTACAGAGACTGAAGTGGCTCCTTCTCTCTCAATAAAAGCGAAATGAGGGTCAAATGCACGGCCCATAGAAATCTGGCGAGAGGCTTGGAGGGCTACCTCTGCAGAATCTTAATTGCCCATCTTATTGAATCTTTTGGAGAGTGGAGAATAGACTCTCCTTCCATTTCTTCAAAGACCCAAACTACGTCATGTAATATATCTTTCCTATCTCCCCTTTGCCTCGGGGAAAACATTATCTAGAGCCAATGCGGCCAATAGATCTGGGGCCAATCCCTTAACCACTTCCTAGCTTATCCATCTAGGCTTTGCACAAAGATTATCATCTAGACATCTTCATTTCAATGTTTAGGTTGTATTCTTCTATAAGCGCCAAAAGCCAGTTCTCTGAGTTATGTCTCCTCTCTCCCTAGAATTTAAGCATATGTTCAAAATAGTCTCCCAATGGGGAGAGAGTTCTGGATAGGGAGGATTAAAGGAGAGAATATCTAGTTAGACTATGGCGTCCATTCTATTAGGAGGGATTAGCACCGACCATAGGGATATTAGGTGGAGGAGGAGAACTTCGGGAGGAGAAGGAGTATGGATGGGATATGTCGGAAAAGAGGTTCTTGGGGAGACAACGGAGAAAGCAGAGAGAGAGGCAAAGAGGGGCTAAAATATAGATGCTTCTCCACAGTAGCAAAGTATGATAAAGGAGAATTGGTAGAAACCTTGAGAGGAAGTTTAGGAGTACGTGTTGAGGCCGACCTCCGAGGGAGGAGTGACAAGGATATCTCTGATACCAAGACCAGGAGGAGAAAACTCAGTAGGAACACTCCCGAAATTCAGAAAAGCAGGAAACCTCAGAGGAAGGATGACTAAGAAGCTGAGAATCAGAAAAAATGGAGTTCTCACAGAAGGGGAAGGCATGTTACCTGTTTTGGCGATGGAAACTTCTTTTGAAGAGCTCTTTCCCTTTACCGCCGCTTCCAGTCATCTTAGTGCTTAAAGTATGGATTAGACTTCTCATATGTATACCTCTCAAATACAGTTGATAGAGCAGGATCTCTAGCGGAGTTGTCTAATAGTGATCACCAGGTGCACAGTAGCAATCTTCAAGTTCCTGATATCAGTACACCTTCAGAATCAGTTGATCTTTGTCGTTCAATACCGGGAAAATATTCAACTTCGTCCCCGGCAGCAGCATAGAAATGTTGGCGATTAGAAGTCACTCTAGTTGCAGGAGCAGAGCCTGAAGCCCATAAGTTTAATGTCACGGTTTGTTTTAAAGAGGTGATCAAATGGAGAAAACTCAGAACGATATCATCTCAACTCAGAAACTAGGCCAGGCATGCATGTACGAGTGAGGTCTTGATAAACTTCAAACGGTAAGTTGTAAATAAGGGTGAGTAAGGGGAAGACTTGCATGAGAAAAAAAATGCGAAGGTCTATCACAAACATACGATTTGTAACAGACTGGAGAAAAAATCATTCGAACGCAAGATCCTCCTACATCCAAACACAAAAGACCAAAGAATACAACAATGCCACAACAAATACTTTATCACAACAAGATTGTTAAATCCACGCGAATCCTTCGACTATGAACTCCCTGGCGTGAGATGAAACATAGATGAAAAAAGAAGAACTGTTTACTTGTTATAAACCAAGAAGTTTCAAACACAGATACATAACCAGAAACCAGTGTTTGCAGAAACTTTACAGGTCGGGAGCTTAGCTCTACCATCGATGAATACAAAATGGCGAAAACGCCTTCATATACTCTCAGAACAACAACGCTGGTGAAATCAAGACACTGCATTGAAACTTGCGTCTGCATGGCTTTCTGACAGTCAGCCTCTGAAAGATTGTACCTATGTCAGATGCAATCTAACTTTTGACGAGTTTCAACGGCGAATCGACGTGCCTTTAATTCATTGCCGTGCTTTCCCATTATGGCGGAGGCAGTGTCTAACCACCACCCTTAACTTCTTAACTAACTGCTTCATTGGGATTGAGATCAGCTCGGCCAACTCATCACTTTGGGATGCATGGAACCACTCCTCGCGCTGCCACCTGGACTAACTGAATAGCTTGAGGGACGGAGTAGGCCAACAAGAGGCAGGAGCTCGACAATGGAGTGATGGGGTCACAACAGCAGGGGTGAAGTGAAAAGCGATGAGGTGTGAGAGGTGGCAGGGGATGACATATGGAAAAAGGGATATAAACGGAGTAAGCAGGAAGGTAGACGCGATGGACGCATTTTAGTGGGAGACTGACACATGGAGGAAAGGGACACATGGCAGAGTGAGTGGAGGCGATCAGACAGAGCGTCCATCTAGACGAGAAAAGAGTGGAGAAGGATAGGTGAAACACGGCAGCAAGGGAAAGGCGTCTCTAGAGGATGTCATGATGGGAGAAGGACCCACGCAGGCTAAACACAGGGCAGCTGAGGTGATGGGATTGCTGACACCGTTGATCCGGAATGCGTCGTGCTCGGCCGTCGAAAGGTGCATTCATCCGATTCCGGACCCCCACCGCTTAAAGGTAGAAAGGAAGGGGGTCAGGTGCTCTTATCATCATTGATCCGGGCGCACTGATCCTGACTGTTGAAGAGATGCGCCCCCAATCCCGGACCCCCCCCCCACCATTAAAGGTAGAAAGGCGGGGGGTCCGAAAACCTGCCAGCTGCGTTGTTGATCCGGGCGCGCAAATTGCTGCCATTCGAACTTGCTCGTCACTTACCACGGGCACATAAGCATCCAAAACTTAGGACAAGTGGGTTTCAACCCACTCTTTTGCCGTCTACCCTTGCAAAATATCGCTAACGAGTTCACAGTTGATGGAGGAGCTTCCCACACAATTTCATTGATGCAGCATTATTGAAGCCATGGAATCCCTCACACAAGTGCATGGGATGAGGACAGGTACATTACATTGAGGTCACTTCAGATGACAAAGAAGAGGATGAGTATGGTCAGATACAAAACATGGAGGCCGAAATGTTAGAGGCAGGAGAAGAGGAGGTTCCAGAACTAGACTGTGCGGCTGGAGAGAAGGCTACGTTGGCATCTATCAGCGGGGTACCCAAGTTCAACACCTTCGGGATGAGAGGGGTCTTACAAGGACAAAGAGTGTCGGTTCTGATTGATGGAGGAGCTTCCCACAATTTCATTGATGCGACATTACTGAAGAGGAGGCACATACCTACAGTAGAGTTTGAAGGATTCAAAGTGGAGGTAGCAGGTGTTAGTACTATGCCTTGTAACAGATACATACCAGGTATGAAACTCACCTTGGGAAGGCATGAGTTAATTTAGGATGTGTATGTGATGGATCTTCCCAATACCAACATCATCCTAGGGGTACAGTGTCTCAGCACTTTAGGACCCATCACCACAAATTACAGGACCATGGAAATGTCCTTTGTGGAGGAAGGAGGATGAAAGGTTGTGCTCAGAGGCATGACAAGTAACTCTGCCAGAGTGGTCACATCCAAGAGGATGGAAGCCATCTTCAGAAGGGAAGAAATTTTATACGCAGTGGAATGTAAGGTCTCAACATGGGTGGATGAGAAGGGAAAGGTGAATTACACACCAAAGATCAAAAGAATCCTTGATAAGCACCAGAAAGTGTTTGGGCCGATTCCTCCAGGTGTGCCACCAGAAAAGGGGTTTGAGCACATCATTGAGCTAGAAGTAGGGGCTAAGCCTGTTATCACCACACCCTATAGGCATCCCAAGAAGTATAAATATGAGATAGAGAAGGCCATCAAGGAGCTTCTAGATATGGGACACATCAGACCAATTTCAATCCCATTTGCTTCGTCAGTAGTCTTGGTGAAGAAGAAGGATGGAACGATGAGAATGTGCATTGACTTTCAGGCTTTGAATAAAAAGACAATAAAAAAAAGGTACCCCATACCCAGGATTGATGAGTTGCTGGATGAGCTGCATGGAGCTATATATTTCACAAAAAATGATCTTCACTCGGGCTATCATCAAATCAAGATGAGGGAGGAGGACATCTCAAAAACAGCCTTTAGGTGTCACTATGGCCATTACGAGTTTTTGGTGATGCCCTTTGGGTTAACCAATGTCCCAACCACATTTCAGTCTTGCATGAACCATGTGTTCAACAAACAGCTGAGGAAACACTTGTTGGTATTCTTTGATGACTTGCTCATTTACAACAAGACCTGGGAGGAACACCTTCGACATGTGG
>SNQJ01S0110991.1:0-28898 GCA_010110895.2 Picea sitchensis | reverse complement strand
TTTTCTTTGGCAGTTGCATGGAATACATGATGTCACTACGTATTTTTCAAAGATGTGGTTGCCTGCATCTGCAATTCTACCCGCACATGAGAGGGGACTTTGGGGAGATACATTTTGTATACGGTGGTTGTCCAAGCGGCTAAATATATCAAGTGGAATATGGTCATTGACAAGAAAAACAAGATATATACTATTCAACAAAACTGCATCTAGGGATCCATATTGCATCTTGTTCCATGATGTCAATCCTATCAGTGGTCATTATGAACCACTACTCTATAGAAAATTATCCATATACATTCTCAGAGGACCTTCATATTTACTTGTCCCTCATTTGCAAAGACCTTAATCACAATGGAAACGAATTATGCATCGTATACACTGCCATGGCTTGTAGATAGCGACAATTGTTGCATCTAGTTGTGGAGATAGCCTGTTCAATGCAATTTTCTATTTGGTAGCAACATAGTTCAATGTGCAGTAGCTGCACCTTTACACTTTACAATCCTTTTGCAATGCAATTATAGGCGACAACCAACATGCTTTTAGTTGCTTGCATCAACACCTTTCGCCATATCTCCTAGAAAATATGTCGACAATTGGAAGTTAGCAACAATACCTTGTAAACATGGCACTGCCATAGAAAAAAGGAAATACAGAGGGTGACAAATTATGTTTGCAATGGATATCTATCATATTCAGAGTAAATATCCAGGTCTGTTCAGCCCTGTCAAATGGCACTGTCCATTCCTGCTATATTGATTCAAACTGTGATCAAACAATTGACATCATCTCATTGAAAACAGATACGCCACACATCCACTATCAACCTTTGATCAGAAATACTACTAGTTCAGGGTCCACTGTCCATGCCACCCAACCCGCATCGAATATGCATACGTGTTGCATGCTATTTAATGAGAATGAAACTCGTCCCAGTTGTGATGAGGCCATACAGGGCTTAAACAAAAAACGTAGACTAACTTATCACAACTTGAAAAAGGTCATACGTGAGAGAAAAAAATACATTGGTGGTATAGGAAATACTACTAGTTCATGGTCCAGTGTCAATGTCACCCAAACCACATCGAATCTGCATAAGTGCACATGCTATTTAATCATAATGAAACTCATCCCAGTTGTCATGAGGTCATCCAGACCTTGAACAAAAAACATAGACTAACTTATCACAACTTGAAAAAGGTTAGACGTGAGAGAAAAAAATGCATTACAACACTTCCTTCTAGACAGAAACTGACATATCACAACCTAAAAGAAATTGTTTGTGCACAACACAATCGCATTTTCGCTTTTTCTGATGAGCACAAACATCACATGTCGAATGACAAAGAACATAACAGTTTGCATCATCGAGATAGTGAGGATGCAATGCTCATAAGAAATGTCGATTCCACCTCCAACATGGCTTGTCAACAAGTGAAACTAGTTTCCAGTGGTAAGCATAAGTTAACCTACCATATCTTGAAAAAACAGATACGTGAGAGAAACAGGTACGTTCACATATCCCATAATGGTCATGGCACTGACTGAGAGGAAAAAATGACATTTCATGGGCTAGAGCCAACACCATGCACTGCTACCAATGAAAACCAACAAACATTTTCTACTCATACTTCCCTATGGAAGAAAGATGCAAAACATATCTATATGAAACAAATCAAAGACACTCCTTCCATTGCATGTGCAATTTGAGATCAATTGAATTTCGTAAAAAACGTTAAGTCTTTCATGCCTGATTTGGAAGCAAAATACCTTTGCTTGACACTACATGATAAAACATTTTCCAATGGCAATATTTGTCTTCCATACAAACGATCGCTTGAAAATGGAAAACTGCCACAATTTGCAACGCCTGACCAAATAAGATGCAATACACCACTACTAGATGTAAGTGCACTTACAAAACATGAAGAGAGACTTGTGTCTTTGTGAATTGCTGCACAAATAAGACCCTGGGGCTATAAACAACCCCAAATGGGCTTAACAAGATCAATTATTAATGTGCATGTCCAACTAGATGTTGTGCAAAAAGCCTTGCCACAATTCATTAGCGATATAATGACAATTGTTGTGGCTCTCAAAAGATGCTTGCAATACAAGAATGCATACCAGACAGCTAAAGTGTGTGTGCATGTTGTCATGAAAGCATTAAAATAATTATGTTCCAGGGCCCTGTACAAAGCACAAAACATTTATATAAATGAGAACTGGAACAATGTTCTTGGAGAAGGGGATGACAAATTTGCACAAACTCTCGAAACTGCTAGTGAATTTGATACAAGAAATGAATCAGAGAATGAAACACTTGTTGAAACATTGATACATGGATTCACTGACTCGGAATGCATTCATGACTTGCAAGACAAGATTGTCGAAATTGCACCTGCTGAGGGGCAATGTCCACTTGGAATATTCAAGGACAAATTTGTTGAGGAAATGAACTTCCCAACACTGTTTTATGGAGATCCACGTCCCAGTGACATTACAGAATGATTCAGTTACCATAAAATAGTTCGATGGGAGCTGCTACATTCAAGCAGTGACTTCTCTTGTCACATAACAAAATTGCTTTTCAAAACAATGCGCATAATAATTAAGCAAGTGGTGTCTTGCATGTGGGTGCGAATAAGAAAAGGCCAACTACAAGGAAGAAAGTTGTTGGCCAAAGATGTCAAGTACAAAGCAAACCTAGAAAAAAACTTGAAATCTGATATTGGACACATAGATTTCAAAAACATTTGCATCTCTCATGACTATTTGCAACAAAACAAGTAAACTATTTTTGCAATGATCCGACAATTGGGACCACCAACATTTTTCATCATATTTACAAGTGTAGAGCATTGTTGGGATCTGTTGGTGGCTACGGTGTATGAATTGCATAGGAACAGGAAATGGAAAAAACAAACCGATACACTCGAAAATGATGACATTGACTACCTCATAAGAAAAGACCTAGTGACATGTACTCGCTACTATAGACATAGAATAAATGCTTTACGACAATTGATATGCCATGATGAAACATTTTTCGGAAAAATATCGGACTACTTTTTTGTGACTGAGTTCCATAATAGGTGGAGTGAGCATGACCACACATTGTTGTGGATAGAGGGTGATCCGGTCTATGGAGCTGACAACAACTCACAGATCGAGCAGTTTGTGGACAAATACATAACATGCAACATAGATCATTTGGATCCAGAACTTGCCAAAGTTCATAGACATTATCATACTAAAAGCTGTAAAAAACGAAAAAACTCACGTTACAGATACAACTTCCTTTTACCGCCAATGAGAACAACAAGAATCATAGAGCCACTTAGTTTAGAGGACAATGTTATCATTGAGAAATCTAAATCCTTGTTCACATTTATAGAACAACGAGACTTTGATGAGTTAATGAGCTTTGACGACTTCTTGACAGAGCTAAATCTAACAGAAGATGAGTACATCCAAGCCATACAATGTACACTTAAACAACCAACAATTTTCCTTAAACGAAAACTTTCCCATATTTGGAACAACAGTTTCTCCAAGGACATGCCAGTTATGTGGAATGCAAATAGAGATGTAGAGTATGTCTTCAATGCATATGCTGCAACATCCCATTGTACCTCATCTATGACAAAGGTTGACAAATCTATGACAAGTGCATTCAGAAGAATACACAAAGAACATGAAAGAAGTCATATTGATGCTATGCAAATGATATGTACGCTTGGAAATACATTACTTAATCTTCAACAAATGTCTGCTCAACAAGCAGTCCACATTGCACTTTGCCTGCCCCTCAATTGTAGTTCAAGGAAATGTGTCTTCATAAACACATCTCCACTTGAGAAACACACATTTGTGCTTAAACCATTGTCTTTGCTAGAACAAGAGCCTGACAATTCAGAGGACGTGCTATGTCGCTCTATTATTGATTATTGCCTCTAGTGTCCATCTCCTATTAAGCATATCTTCTTAGCAGAGTTCATATCGCATTACAAGAAAAATGGTGCACCCATATCAAAAAGAAAAAAGCCCTCTGTAATACGCTTTGTCAAATACAACAAACATACTGACTATGAAAACTATTGTAGAGAAAAACTATTGTTATACATTTTGTTCGATGAAAATTAAAACACATTAAAACATAACTTCCCTACATGGGACGCTGCGTATATTGCCTCTGAGACTATAGTACAAACCAATGAATCTAGATTTACATACAATGTTAATCCAACATGGGGTGATCTAGAAAGTGTAGTTAATGAACTAGAAAACCATGACAATCTTGATGAAACATTCACAAACCGTAAAACAACTAGAACTCTCTGCGAGCCCTCTGACTTGCAAGCAGATTTGCCTCATCCTCGAGCAGGCGGCATTGAAAAACGTATGAATCTTGGTTTTCAAGTGACAAAACATCCTTTCCTTATTGAAAATAACGAAAACCACAGAATCAAACGTCTGTTGAATCGAGAATAACAAACAATTCTAAAGGACATTGAGCTTAAAAAACACCTGAACATGCACACTCATGTGCACTTGTTCCTTGTAGGCGGAGCGGGAACAAGCAAGACATTCACAACGAAAGCACTATTCCAAATGTTTATACGAATCTATGATTAAAACAATTCCTTTGATCTTAGGAAACCAAAGGGGCTAATAGTTGCATACATAGGAAAAGTTGCATATAATGCAGGTGGAACAACAGTCCACTCTGCATTTTTGATGCCTTTTAACAAGTCACAGTTTCTTCCACTCATTAAGGAAATGTTAGATACCTTGTCTAAGCTTTATGAAGAACTACAACTTGTCTTCATAGACGAGACATATTTGATTGGAAGTCGCTTCTTGTATTCGATTGACAACCAACTAAGAAACATAAACCATGTGCACACGAAATACTTTGGAAACATTGACATGATCTTATGTGGGGATCTTTACCAGGCACAACCCATCCAAGATTCTTTGATATTTGAACAACCTACGGTCAACATACAAACAGTGACTCATGACTTCTAGAAAGACAATATAAAATGCTTTGAATTACATACTACAATGCGCCAGACAGATGAAACATTTATTACAATTCTGAATAGAATGCGGACAAACAACCAAATACATGATGAGTTAACATATATCAATTCAAGGTGCATGCAACCTGCACCAACAGACCCAACCTTCCCTTACATGTTCTACATGAATAGGGATGTTGCAATGCATAATAGGTACATGCTATCGCTCATGCATGGCGATGATATCATCATCAATTCAATTGACCTCGAAGAATACAACCATGGAAATGTGCCACGTCGTGAACATACAACCACTTTGCCTTTGCAACTTGTCCTGAAATTAGACATGTTGGTTGAAATATATGCCTGCAACTATGATTCACAGGATGGCTTGGTCAATGGTGCAGATGGAATACTCAAAGGCTATACCAAAACAAACAAACAAAAAATGATGTCCTCTGGATTAAGTTCCATGAACCGCATATAGGCCACCGACAAGCAAACAAGTTGGCTTATCTATATAATTCAAACACTGCAACCGATTGGACACCTATCTTGTGAATATTAAAATCAATATCGACATCGGCAAAGACAGGTTGACTGAAGATTCGAAAACAGTTTCCAATTAAACTTGCATGTGCACGTACAGTCCACAGATCGCAAGGACTAACACTTGATAGTGTTGCATTTGAGCCTGTTGGAATTCGAATACATGGACTTGTATACACAACACTGTCACGTGTCAGAAGTATAGACTCCTTGTATTTACTAAGTCCTCTTACAAAAGATAACTTCAAAGTCAAACACAAAGTTGATATTGAGATGCAACGCTTTAGGACTACCACAAAGTGGAATCTACATTATGATTACCAATCCATACAAACAAACTCATTTGTTTCAATTCTCTCACTTAACATGCGCAACCTACATGCACACATGGATGATATACTTAATGACTATGACATAATGCAATCTGATATTCTATGCTTGCGGGAAACATACATGACATTATGCATGCAAAACAAGCAATTTCCAAATCACAATTGCATATAGAGTTACATTACACATGGGGTGATGATATTAGTGAAAAAACATGTAACAATTTTGGAGCCTATACATTTCGAAGAAAACAATGTTGAGATGGTTCTCGCAAAAGTATTTCTCCATGAATCAGAAATTGCAATACTGAATCTCTATGTTGCTTCGTATGAAACATTCTCCAACACACTAAATGTTCTTTCCAATGCATTAGACCATTTGCATCTGAATGAAACCATTGTCATTGTAGGAGGCTTCAATATTGACATGCTACAAAATAATGCCAGAACAAAAGAATTGGAAAACTATATGTGAAAATACAGTCTCCGCTTTCTTCTGAACAACATAAACCATGTATGAAACGCACTTATTGAACATGTATGGTCGAATGTGCCCATTTATCAATACATCGTCTTTATCTTAGACACATACTAGTTTGATCACGATACAATTGGTATTGCACTTGAATTATGAGATATACATCAAACATATTGCAAAATCATATTTCTATGTTTCAAAGCATCTATGTCTAGCTTGTTGCAGAAAACAAAGTTATCCAACTTCTTAGTTTTCCCTGGTTTGTACAAATACTGGTCTGATCACGATACAATTGGCATTGGACTTGAATTATGAGATATACATCAAACATATTGAAAAATCATATTTTTGTGTTTCAAAACATATATGTCTAGCTTGTTGCAGAAAACCAAGTTATCCAACTTCTTAGTTTTCCCTGGTTTGTACACATACTGGTCTGATCACGATACAATTGGTATTGCACTTGAATTATGAGATATACATCAAACATATTGCAAAATCATATTTCTATGTTTCAAAGCATATCTGTCTAGCTTGTTGCAGAAAACCAAGTTATCCAACTTCTTAGTTTTCCCTGGTTTGTACAAATACTGGTCTGATCACGATACAATTGGTATTGGACTTGAATGATGAGATATACATCAAACATATTGAAAAATCATATTTTTGTGTTTCAAAACATATCTGTCTAGCTTGTTGCAGAAAACCAAGTTATCCAACTTCTTAGTTTTCCCTGGTTTGTACACATACTGGTCTGATCACGATACAATTGGTATTGCACTTGAATTATGACATATACATCAAACATATTGCAAAATCATATTTCTATGTTTCAAAGCATATCTATCTAGCTTGTTGCAGAAAACCAAGTTATCCAACTTCTTAGTTTTCCCCGGTTTGTAATTAATTTTGGACACAAAAAAAATTTACACAAATTTTTATATATACACAAACATGGATGAACAAAAAAAAACCGGTACATTCTTCTAACACTATCTGTTACTCTATTCCTTTTATTCTATTTTATTTACTGTATGTACATATTCCTTGTTTTTTCCTTACATGTCAACTTACGTTCATGTCCATTTTGTTTTGTACTTTTTTTCATCGAAACAAACAGGAAAACTGGACACGGCAAAGAACTCTTGACCAAAAATGTAGAAGAATCCATGCAAAGGTGCATACTTCTACCTGTATTCCATATCCAATTGTTTTTCATTTACTCTATCTATACTTATTCCACTGGTTTGCAGCTCTTCTGGTTTTTTTTTCCTTGGATACTCCATATCTTCCTGTATATTAACTTATCTTCATGTTAATTGTATTTTTTGTTCCGCTATCTTGAAATAAATAAATTTGTACTCCATTTTTTTTTCATGTGTTCCTACGTAGCAACTTGCTTTCATGTCCATTGTGTTCTTTGTATTGCTACATTGAAACAAGAACACAGTAATTGAACGCAAGGATGGAGCCTTATGTGCCACATCTGAGAAAGATGGAGTACAATCTTGCAAAAGGTATGACTCCAGTTGTGCCACAACAAATACAATGCATATGCCTAATGCACATCCATAACAAGTATGAACAATATACACATGTTCATGGCCACTATCTCAGAAGTGACATGGACATGGGCAGTGAACTGTCGCAAACATCAGCACAACAACAATGCCGAAGGTAAGGATTCATATATTACACTCTTGCTATGTTTACAAAACAAATATCCACAATTATTTATTCTGCTATGCCATGGTAAAAATGTTTATGTAGTTTACACCACATGTTTTTTAGTTCACAAGAACTATCAACAAGTAGAAGTGAAACCTCCATCATAGTACAAGGTTCAAAGACTAAGAGGTATGATTACAAAAACTCTGACCTGCATACGTTGTCCAATTTGTGCATATATTGAAGCTTGTCATATTTTAGAATATGATTGCATGTAATAATGTCAGGTCATATATTTTGTCTATTGCTTGTTGACATAGATATAAACAACATCTCTTTTAACTTTAACCAGGGTATGTTGAGCTCCAACTATATTCCATGGCTGAGAATGTTTTTCCCATAGTTGATGTGTTTCTATCGCTTGATAATTATCACACTAAGTGTTGTTGTGTGAGGCATACAATTCTTTTGCTCCCTTTCTTTTTCCTCTTCTATACTTACACGTTTTCCCTTTTCTTCTTCCCTTCCATTATCCGTTTCTGGTTCTATACTTAGACCCATGTCTATGCTCTCGGGTTCCCGGGATGGCGGAGTGAGAAATTCTATGTCCCTCTATATATTTACATCACGAGTCCGATCGACTGTCGTTCATTTTCATAATTAGCCAATTTTATGGTCGCAGGTTCTTGCGTAGGCGCCATCGAACTCTCATGCCCCGTGTTCACGGTATACATCTTGCACCCGAAACTTCAGTGATCTACAATTCGACCCCGGACTCGAACTCCCAAGGCTCACTCTACCTACGACGACTCAGTCTGAATGCTTTCATATAAATGTGCCAAGTCATATATATTTTTTGTTGCTTGTTGAGATAGATATAAACAACATCTCTTTTATCTTGAACTAGGGTTTGTTGAGCTCAAACTATATTCCATGGCTGAAAATGTTTTTCCCATAGTTGATGTGTTTCTATAGCTTGATAATTATCATACTAAGTGTTGTTGTGTGACGCATACAATTCTTTGCTCCCTTTATTTTTCCTATTCTATATTTACCCATTCTTGCCTTTTCTTCTTTCCCTGTATTATCTGTTTCTGGTTCTATACTTAGTCGCATATTTATGCTTGTGGGTTCCCGGGGTGGCAGAGTGAGAAATTATATATCCGTCTATATCTTCACATCACGTGTCCGACCGACCGTCGTTCGTTTCCATACTTAGCTAATTTTATGGCCATGGGTTCCCGCGTAGGCACTATCGAACTCCCATGCCCCGTGTTCGGGTATATATCTTACACCAAAAACTCTGGTTATCTACAATTCGACCCCAGACTCCTCGAACTCACAAGCCTCACTCTGCCTACGATAACTCCATTTGACCACCCCGCCTTTCCATACTTAAGACCAAGTGTTGTTGTGTGACGCATAAAGTTCTTTACTCCCTTTGTTTTTCCTCTTCTATACTTGCCAGTTTTTCCCTTTTCTTTTTCCCCTCTATTATACGTTTTTGCTTCTATACCTAGTTGCATGTCTATGCTCACGGGTTCGCGGGGTTGCAGACTCATAAATTCTATATCCATCTATATCTTCACATCACGAGTCTGACCGACCGTTGTTCATTTCCATACTTAGCTAATTTTATACCTGTCGGTTCCCGGCTAGGCCCTATCGAACTCTCATGCCCCATAGTCGATGTGTTTCTATCGCTTGATAATTATCAGACGAAGTGTTCTTGTGTGAAGCATAAATTTCTTTGCTCCCTTTCTTTTTCCTCTTCTATACTTAGTCGCATTTCTATGCTCGCGGGTTCCCGGGTGGCGGACTCACAAATTCTATATCCATCTATATATTGACATCATGAGTCCAACTGACCGCCTTTCATTTCCTTACTTAGCCAATTTTATGGCCATGGGTTCCCGGGTAGACGTTATCGAACTCTCATGCCCCATGTTCGAAGTATACATCTTGCACCCAAAACTGGGGTGATCTATAATTCGACCATGGACTACTTGAATTCGCAAGCCTGGCTCTACCTATGATGACTCCGTCTAACCACCCCACCTTTCCATACTTAGTCATTTCTTCAAAGTTTTGTGGGTTCACGGACTCCCAGGTTCAAAAAAGTATTAAATCATTTTTCACTCCCCTCCATCCCCGCCATCTTCGCCCCTTCCCAATGCACATTAATTATGCTTTTACTAGTGACAACTCACCATAGATGTTCAAAAAGATTGACATTAATAAGCAGAAAGCTCGAGGACATCTCCCATTAAAATGCATTAATGGGAGAATATTATGGAATCTGATTAGTTTCTTTCTGTCAATCTTGAATTCGCAAAAAAATGTTGGTTATTTTAGTTTTCTTAAGGCATCATCATAGCAAAAATGCAATATTGTGCTAGCTCACTGTCATCTACAAAGGTGTTGACATGATGCCCCTCTTTAGTATTGTGCATATATTACATGTTCGCATATTCGAGAGTATGCTTGCATATGAGAATGTTGATCCACCCTTCGAATTTGAACATGGCTTGCATTTGGGCCACAAAGAATACTAATAAAATAAAATAATATGAAAAGTGTTCAAGTAAATATAAACAAATTATCTTCTAACTTGAACCTGATTTTGTCGAGATCCAGGTATATTACATAACTGACAATGTTTTTCCCATAGTTAATGTTTATGCCCTCCAGTTCCCGAATTTGCTCTATAGAACTCTCATGCCACTGTTTCGTCATATACATCTTGCATAAAAAACATCTGTTATCTACAATTCGACCCCAGACTCCTCGAACTCGCAAGATTCACTCTACCTATGATGAGTCTATCTGTGTCCGTCTGATCGCCCCGCCTTTTCATACTTTCTCAATTTCCCTGCCATCTTCGCACACTTTCCCAATGCAAATTGATTACGCTTTTATTAGCTTTGAAAAGATTGGCATTAACGAGCAAAAAGTTGAATGACATCTCCCATTAAAATGCATTAAACAAAGATTTACGGAAGATTATATTACCATCCTCCAGTGTTCATTCTAAATACTATCATACAATTATTGCCATATGTAGCAATATAAACAAATCTTCATCAAAACATTAGCTTTTCTCACAGGCACCCCACGTGCACCCCAGTCGCCTGAAGTAAGCCATATTTGGATCCATCAACTAAACCTCCCTATTATCAAATTGGCAGAGGTCAATATAATGGCATCTGGTTTTTATTTTTATTTTTATTTTTTGTGTGTGGATCTTGAGCTTAGACAAATTGTTATTTACTTTAGCTTTTTGAAGGCATTGTACCCTGCCTTTCCATACTTAGTCGATTCTTCATCTCCTGTTGTCATAGATTCGCAGGTTCTCGGGCTTCCATGTCCACAAAAGTTTTGAAGCAGTTTTCGCTCTCGTCCATCCCTGCCACCTTCGCGTGCTTTCCAATGCACATTAATTATGCCTTTATTAGTGACAACTCACCAAACACATCGAAAAGATTGGCATTAAAAGGTGAAAAGGTCGAGGACATCTCTCATTAAAACACATTGAACCAAGATTTATCAGAGATTATATTATGATGTTGCACCGTTCATCTTAAATACTATGAGGAGTAAAGGAACGTTCTCATCACTTTATGGCTGCAGCTCGACAACATTTTTGTGGAGATACCCTGAATATTTTTGGGCGCGAGGACCATAGTTTTAAGTGGTCCAAAGCTTATGACTGCTACTCGTCCCCTTCTTCACAAAAGAAAGTTATCTCGACATCTAGAATTGCAGGAGCAGATTGTGTCCCCAATTTTTTTGACTTTAAGGAGTTGGTCACATGCTACGCCGAGAAATTTATTCCGAACCAGTGAATTATCCAGTTGGGAAACCATTCCCAAGTCTCCCTATCGCCTCACGTATTTTGAAAGATGTTAAGACTTCCCAACCCAACGCCTACTTTCAAGGGCGAGAATTGTAGAGAGTTCTTAAAGAAGCATGATAATGAATTGGACCTCTTGCCGAAGTTCTTAGAGAACCCAATGACCGCTCCCCGGGACATGACCATATTACAGGTTAGTGCATTTAAAAACCATTTCCGAAAAATTGCATGGCTTTTCACGAGGATAACAGGACAAGAAAGTGCAGCCAACATCTCTTAGATGATTCTGTATATTTTATATTTTACAGTCAAGGAACAAGCCATCTTCCATTGGGGAAAGTTGATTTCAATTGAAATCTCTTCCCATTTATTGCAATACACAAGGCGAAAGAAATTATTTATGTCATCTTATTTAATTTTTGCGATGGTGAATTGTTGTCCATTCCCTAGACTATCTATGTGTAAGAAGTTGAACTGTGAATTTGACCCAGTAACCTTCTCATACCAGATATTATGGAGACACGATGCTTCCCAACATTTTTATAAAGTCTTTAATGATATTGTTTCAGTTTTTAAAGAATTGATATTTGGAAATTATTTTCCCCGGTTGTCTGACCAAGTGACCAACTTCCTATATAGGAAGGGCACACTAGAAGAAATAGAGAACTGTAATGTTATAAGGATTTTTGGGTCCAAACAAAATCCTTGCTTCCTTCCATGTCACATATTTGGTACAATGTTTTTTGCTGGAATAGCAAGGAAGGACATCTATTGGTTGCATTTTTCCCATGAAAAAAAAAAAATTCAATTCATCTCTTTGCCTTGGAAAGTTGCAGATTTCATGGCCAGGAATATGAACAAGATTGACGGTTTCGCGAGCCACTTCAATAGTTCTTTCACTGACACTATCCTGAATGAACTCGGTGAAAGTACCAATGATTCATACAAGTAGAAACGAAAAAGGCCTAGGTGAAAAAAGTGCCCAATCCCCGACCGCCACACCCAAGACAACAACATCTCAGAGCAGTACTCCAACGACCTACCCAAGTAAGAAAGTCACACACAATTCTTCAGGCGGAGGAGGAGATAAGAACCCTCCCTCCGGAAAAATTGAAAGTTCTCACAAACTTCCCCATGAGCAAAAAACGAAAAACAATAGTCCAAGAATAGGAGGGACCGAGGGGAGAAATTGATATCCATGATCTCTCCCTCAAAGATATGGAACTAGAAATTGACATTGAAAAAATGTTCCCCGACGACGATCAACTAGAGAGCACTGCTTCGCATAATCCTGGGCTGGAAATAATTGGCACTGATACATTGGACAAAGAAGAGTCTTTTACATTTAAGAGAACTATTTTGACAGCGAATCCAAAAAACTGGTTATTGAAAAGAGAGATGTAAAGAATAAGAAAGGGAAATCTCGTTTAGAGAGCAACCTACGCAACATGCACCCTTCCCATATTTTGCAAATACACCGAGAAACTGGAGACGCTCTAGACAACTCTATTAGCGGCCTTGAAATGGAAAACATCATGTTAAAGGATCGAATCAAAGAATTGGAGGCAACTCTAATGCCTCTTCCACTGTTTGCTACTCCTTTGGCAATGATCGGGCCCACCGCACTTGTGGAAAAGTTAAAAGGATCAACAAGCCTTCTCACATCGGCCCGAGGCTATGTGGAAAAGAATATAAACATAAGAATGGAATTAGTAACAGAATCTTGGGAGATGTCAGAGAATATGGTCTCTTTTGGAACAAGAGTGCATGCTTTCCATGAGTATCTGCAAGCAGATCTCAAGAACGAGCAAGGTTTCTACCTTGATGCAATTTTACCATTTGGTGTTAAATTTACTGGTATGACAGAATTCAGAAGAATACATGAAGATCTCCCTTCCTCGGATCGAATAGATGAGCTAAATGATTGTTGGAAAGAAAAGGTAAAAAACTTGAATGATATCGTTCAAGCATGTAGCCAGACCATATCTAGAAGAGACGAACTATTCAAGAAGCTAACTGAGATAGATCTAGCTGGCAACACCAATGAAGTCCAAGACCCAAAATTGATATTCAACTCGTTGTTTTTAACCAAGCAATAATTTGATGATCAAGTTCATATCTATAAAAGACTGTCATTTGAAAATTTATATGGCATTCTTATATATGGTGAAGATGACGTGAAAAATTGGCTAGTTGGTTATTCGATTAAAAACCAAGATATTCAAGAAGCATTGCACAACCTCTCTATTGATCTAAGGGACTTGGAAAGTGAATTCTTCAATATAAAAATTCGGCATGAAATCAACGTGGCGCCCATGAGGAGCTACATCGAAGAATGGTTCAAAAATGTTGTCGACTAGATTACCAATGAAGGTCATAGCTGAGGAAAGCCATAAAAGGACATCATCGAGCAAATGACAAGGCATGGGACACCATCATAGTAAGTTGATATTGATTACATTTTTCTGTCTTCATCCAGTTACTCTAACAAAGCTTTAACCGAGGACTGACAATTTTCTCTTTTTTCTTGCCAGGTCTTGATGCTTCCCATTGCCGGATTTCTTCTTTCTACAAACTTCATTCTTGTACATCTTTGCTTTGTAGTCTGCGATAGCCCCAATCCCAGTCATTCTAACAAATGCATTTTTATTTCACAAAATATGTATTGAACTATATATTTTTTTACAAATGCCAAGACAACTATTTTGGGAATTCTCAAATGTATTTTGTGACCCAGTTTATCTAAATATAAATATTTGAGGTTGTTCTATGGTGATCTTCAATCTTTGGTGTTGTTATTTGAATTTCATATTTCTTCTTTAAATTAACTCATTTCCCTGTACATGTTCTTGTTTTATATTGTGCATATATTGCAGCTTCCTATATTTCAGAATATGCTTCCATATACAAAATGTTAAGTCATATATTTTTTTCTCTATGGCTTACCCTTCAAATTCGAACGTGGTTTACATTTGGACCACAAATAATCTATTAAGATACATTGATATGAATACATTTTAAATAAATATAAACAAAATCCCTTTAAACTTGAACCTGACTTTCTCGAGCTCCTGGATTGATCACGGGTTAACCGGTTAGCGGACTACCAGATCCTCATCTCCATCTATATCTTCACATCATGAGCCCGACCGACCACCGTCCCTTTCAACACTTAGCCAATTATCTCACCACGACGTCCCAACTTGGCGCTATCGAATTCTTATGCCCCGTGTTCTGTAATATACATCTTGCACCCAACAGTTTCGTGATATATATTTTGCACCCAACAATTCTGTGATACACATTTTGCACCCAACACTTCCGTCATTTACAATTCGACCCCGAACTATTGGAACTCGCAAGCTTCACTATACCCGGGTTCATAAAACTTTCAAAACATTTATCGCTCTCTTCAATCCCCGCCATATTCTTGCCTTCCTCAATGCACATTCATTATGCTTTTACTAGTGACAACTCAACGCACAGGTTCGTTTATTGGCATTAATAAGCAAAAAATGCATTCAACAACGATTTACAGGAGTCCGACCGACCCCCGGGTTGGCGCTATTATAAATCTTACACCCAAAACTTTAGTCATCTGCCATATACATCTTTCACCCAAAACTTAAGTGGTTTACAATTCCTCCACAAATTCGAACACGGTTTACATTTGGACCACAAATAATCTATTAAGATACATTAATATGAATACATTTTAAATAAATATAAACAAAATCTCTTTAAACTTGAAACTGACTTTCTCGAGCTCTTGGATTGGTTGTGGGTTCCCAGGTTAGCTCATTTCCATCTATATCATCACATCATCAACCCGAATGACCGTTGTCCCTTTCAACACCATCGGGTCCCGACTTAGCGCTATCGAATTCTTATGCCCCATGTTTCGTGATATACATCTTGCACACAACACTTCCGTGATATACATTTTGCACCCAACACTTCCATGATTTACAATTCAACCTCGGACTCCTGGAACTCGTTGTTCACAAAAGTTTCAAACTATTTATCACTCTCTTCAATCCCTGCCACATTCCTACCCTTCCCAATGCACATTCATTACGCTTTTACTAGTGACAACTCAACACACAGGTTCGTTATTCAATTGCGATTTAGGGTAGTCCGACCGACTGTCGTTGCTTTTCATACCTAGCCAATTCTATGGCCACCGGTTCCCGAGTTGGCGCAACCAAACTCTCATTCCCTGTGTTCTATGATATACAGCTTGCACCCTAAACTTCTGTGATCTGCAATTCCATACTTAGCCAACTTTATGGCGACAACCTTCCCAATACACGGGTTCACAAAAATTTCAACCATTTATCACTCTCTTCAACTCCCGCCACATTCCCGTCCTTCCTAATGCACATTCATTATGCTTTTACTAACGACAACTCAACACATGGGTTCGCTTATTGGCATTAATAAGCAAAAAATGCATTCAACAACAATTTACAGGATTCCGACCGACCCCCAGGTTGGCGCTATTATAAATCTCGCACCCAAAACTTTTGTCATCTACAATTCCGCGATATGCATCTTGCACCCAAAACTTGCGTGGTCTACAATTCCTCCATAAATTGGAACATGGTTTACATTTGGACCACAAATAATCTATTAAGATACATTAATATAAATATATCGTCACATCATGAGCCCGACCGACCATGTTCCCTTTCAACACTTTTCCAATTATCTCACCGCGGGGTCGGGACTTAGCGCTATCGAATTCTTATGCCCCATGTTCCGTGATATACATGTTGAACACAACACTTCCGTGATATACATTTTGCACCCCACACTTCCGTCATTTACAATTCGACCCCGGGCTCTTGGAAATTGCAAGCTTCACTATACCCGGGTTAACAAAAGTTTCAAACCATTTATCACTCTCTTCAATCCCTGCCACATTCCTGCCCTTCCCAATGCACATTTGTTATGCTTTTACTAGCGACAACTCAACACATTGGTTCGCTCATTAGCATTAATAAGCAAAAAAAGTCATTCGACTACGATTTACAGGAATCCAACTAACCGTCATTACTTTTCATACCTAGCCAATTCTATGGCCACTGGTTCCCGGGTTGGCACAACCAAACTCTCACTCCTTGTGTTTCGTGATATACATCTTGCACCCTAAACTTCCCTGATCTACAATTCCATACTTAGCCAACTTTATAGCCGCAACCTTCACTATACTTGGGTTCACAAAAATTTCAAACCATTTATCACTCTCTTCAACCCCCACCACATTCCCGTCCTTCCCAATGCACATTCATTATGCTTTTACTAGCAACAACTCAACACATAGGTTCACTTATTGGCATTAATAAGCAAGAAATGCATTCAACCGCGATTTACAAAAGTCCTACCGATCGCCATTGCTTTTCATACCTAGCCAATTCTATGGTCGTCGATTCCGGGGTTGGCGTAACCGAACTTTCCTTCCCCCTGTTCCGTGATATACATGTTGCACCCAAAACTTAAGTGATCTACAATTCCATAGTTAGCCAACTTTATAGCCGTTGATCCCCGGGTTGACGCCTTTATAAATCTTGCACCCAAAACTTCCGCCATCTACAATTCTGTGATGTACATCTTGCACCGAAAACTTTTGTGCTCTACAATTCCTCCAGCTCGCAAGCTTCACTCTACCCGACTTCACAAATATTTCAAAGCATTTATCACTGCCTTCCATCCCCGCTACCTTCGCGCCCTTCCCAATTCACATTGATTATGCTTTTACTAGTGACAACTACACACATGTTCGAAAAAAATTAGCACTAATAAGTGAAAACCTCAAGGAAATCTCCCATTAACACACATTAAACTCTGATTTAGGGGAGCCCGACAGACCGCCCTTCCTTTCCATACTTACCCAATTTTATGGCCCCGGGTTCTTGGCTTGGTGCTATCGAACTCTCATTCCCGTGTTCCGTCATATACATCTTGCACCCAAAACTTCCCTACTCTCCAATTCCACCCCGCACTTGAACTCGCAAGATTCACTCTACCCCGATTCGCAAAAAGTTTCAAAGCATTTATTGCTCCCTTCCATACCTGCCACCTTCGCGCCCTTCCCAATGCAAATTAATTATGCTTTGCTTAGTGACAACTCAACACACAAGTTTGAAAGGATCGACAATGCACATTAGTTATTAAATTAGTATTCAATGCAATTTCAATATACCTTTTAATATTTACAATTTTCTTTATCATTTCATTTCTAAAAAACAATTCAACATAACTTTTTAATATTTTTTAAACATCTATTCTAATTCTATTTACTTAACATACTGTTAATTTCTGTTTTTTAAACAAAAATCCCCATTTTCCAAAAATCATCACCATAAATAATTATAAGCTGCCAACTATCATCTTCATAACCAAATCTACTTGAGGGACTACGCTGCCACACAACACTTGTTATACATTGTTCTCAAATTAATCAATGATAAACAATATAAAGAAGTTGTAGTCATGTGTTTAAAAAAAAAATAGTTTTCACACTCTATCTGATAATATATCAGATTATCTAAAATACTAAGGATACTCAATAATGGGATATTATCTAACAAGAAAGTAGAGGAACGATATGAGGATCACTATGAACATGAATATTGACTTGACTATTATGAAACAAATTAGAATACACTCAAAAGTTTTCCAAAATTGACTTTAATATTATTAATAGTCCAAATTTTTTCTATTGAACATTGAAAATGTTATATGGATAAAATAAATATTGAAATACATTGTGTTATAACTTCAATAAAAGTATCCACCTTATATGCTTACCCAACATGATAGATGAAACCATCTTTAACAACTAAATGATGGGATGCACATTTACAATGAATAAATGAAAGTAAGATGTGGGGAAGAATCAAATAAAGGAATGCATTTTGCAATGTAATAAGCTCATAGCCAATATAGTTTTGACTATGGTAAATGTAAATAATTAACCAAGCACGTGGAGTATAACTTTTTGAAGCATTTTAGGATTTAACGTGTAAAGCAAGCAACATGGAATACACATTATGCATACTTGTCACATTAGTTAGAAAATAAATCATCACTAGTCTCAAATGTAACCAAAAGAAATGCATAAATATGCCATCAAAACCTATATGTACATTATAGAACAAACTAATAGCAACAACATGTTTGCGGTTCCACATATTAAAACAAGGTTGCATGGCAGCTTATACCTGCCGATGAAGGTACTTTCCTTGCCTACTGGTATATACTTGTTTGTATAAAGCTCACTAAAATAATATATATATTTAAATTCAAATTAATTTAAATATATTTCAATAAAATATTTATCAAAAAACTTATGAAGTGTATGCCAGCAGTAAAAATAGCAAGAGAATAAGGTTTTATTCTCACTATTTCTGTTTTATTTCGATTTTTACCTGGGGTATATAAATATATATTTATCTTTGTATGTTGTTAATTTTATTCTCGCTATTTCTGTTTTCCACAATATCTTTGTATGTTGGTAATTTTGTTTGACAGTGGTCATTAAACCTTCACTTTGGCCGCTCGTACTTTGAAAATCTGTTTTCGGCATCCAAGCCGGACTTCTGTCCCACCGGCCCAGTCGTGAGCTTTGAAGAGCTTACAGTCTGCACAGTGGCAACAATGAAGTTTTTAGGACTTTTAGGAAGATCTCGTGCCAGCAGGAAGATCTCGAAGATGATAGATCGTAGTAACTTCGTACCTCGAAGCCGCTAGAAGATTGCGGCGTGTCATTCCCAGTACCTCTACTCTGCGCAAGAGGTACGTTTGAATAGCCAATGAAATTTTGACAAATTTTTTTATTAATAAATGAAATAAATAAATAAATTCTATTGCTAAAGTGTTACATTAGAAAGTCATATTAATTTATGTCTGTATTCATGAACCATTGTTAATTCGGCAATAAGAGGTAGGTTTGAATAGCCAATGAGATCTTGACAAATTTTTTTTTAAATAAATGAAATAAATAAATAAAATCTATTGCTAAAGTGTTACATTAGAAAGTCATATTAATTTTTGGTCAACTGGTGAATTAATGTATAGTCAATGACCAACTCATCACTATATACCATGCCTATCGGCAGGTATAATAAAGGCATGTCTTGCGACAAAGCAATAAAGATACAAGGTCCACATCCCTAGTTGTTTTCTTATTTTCAAAAAATGCTCAAGAATCTCCTTAGTGTTTAGTGACGCTCAACAATATTCACATTTGGAAACAAGAAACTTGTGAGGCCAAAACCCTAAACAATAAGATTCACATGGAAATTAAGACAAAAATAAAACTGTGATTATCCTTTTATTGATGGGAAAAATGTCATTTTATAGATTTACAAAGGATATATTTGAGTTTATTGTCTTGATGAAACTATAACTACTGATGAAAATAAGCAATCTAAAACTATTTATAGGAATCTTAATTTTTTTTTTTGTGTATTTATTTATTTGATGTTAATAGAATTATCTAGGGATATGTGCTCTCATGTGTCATATAAACTCATCCCAATTACATGAAAAGTGTCTCCACTTTCCTCCTAATATATGAATGGTAGTACTCTCTTGACCAAGTGTGCCATTTGAGAAGAGCAATCGGGGAGCCATAATCTAGTTGGTTGGAAACATAAAAAAATCTATCTATATATGCTACAAAGGCTTCTTAAAAAAGAGACAGAATCCAACCCTATAAAGTTTAGGGTAGTGAGAGAGAAGTTTTGAGCCAAATATTTATTAAGAACACTAGTGTGAATGTTGTTATTGAAATACAGATGATAGAGGAGAACATGTTGCACCGATAAGTTAAAGGTAGAGGTTGTAGAAAAAGTTGAGCACAATATATACCAGAAAATCAACAAAACAAATACGACAGTCTAGGAGAAGTTGTACAATACCAAAGACTCACTACATTGATGGGTCCAATGACTATGAAATATGATTAATTGTTTCAAAATTTTGAATTGTACCATTGCAAAAGTTGATGCCATCATGATTGAACATCCTTCTTGACCACCAATACCTACCCTAACATATACCTTCTAAATCATAGAAATGACAGTTTACGTGTCACTATGAAGTAGCAAATAAACAACTTCCATACAGGCAATGGGAATTTTTCCAATGAATATAGAAAGGAAAATGCTCAAAAGAGAGTTGGACAGGTGAAAGGCAACTCCAATGTTGATATGAAAAGAGTTTATGTATGACTCAAGTAGGTAACTAGTTTGATTGGTGGAACAAGGAGCTTCATAGTTATAAGAACCCCATCCTTGCCTTAAAAAATGTGTGTTTGTGTCTCAAAATTTAGATTACAAGTTTTGTGCATATGTTAATATGAAAGCTATCTAGATGAGTAGATTCTCATGGTCTTCACTTAATAAAAGCTAGACTTGCAGCCTTAACTGTGCTCAAAAGAAGGCTCTACCAAAGCGAGTGACCTCATATGTTTTCTTCCCCTGCAATTGTCCCAATGATTGTGGATGGTGCTAACAAAATAACTCAATAGGGTGAACTGAATGTCAGACACTCAATAACCTTATGATAATTTTTTCAAGATTTGTCACAATAAGGCTTTCATCAATAGAAGACCTCATCAAACAATATGCATTTTTAGTCAATGTTAGCCCCCAAAACAAAGCTAGTAATATCATCAAAACCTTACCACAATTACCTTATTGGATTGAGACATAAAGTAAATGTCAATTGGCTCCTTGAATGCCATAATCCAAAATGGAGTTACAAACTCATAGGTAATAGGGATTTTGAAATCCATCTCCTTATGCTACAAGAATGAATAAGAATGCTAATATGTTTTAATTCCCCTGGAAAAGAGGCCACTTGTATGAGCACATATATTGATTGATGTCGTAGAAATCTATGTTGAGTTATGTATAGATCATTATGGAAGCAATGCAAATACTTCATATGTACAACATCTTTGCCACATCTAGGTTGTTTATACATTAAGGGTTTTCTTTTTTAAGAAAAATATGTTAGAAAGGTTCCTTCTATGTAGTGTAACGTTTAGGAAGGTAGTTCTTTGGCACAATTCAAAAGACAAAGGGGGAGAGAAATGATGATATGGGAACTTAGGCGAAGCCCAAAACTACACTAACTTAAAATCAAACTCTAGACCAACGTGTGCATAACTTGAGATAGGACTGCCATGCGGTGAAAAAACCATGCACCGATTGAATATGACAATACTAAGACGATGGCAAGTGAAGGTGGGGAGGGACTAGGCTCCCATATGAATTCCTATTTATGCTCAAGGAAAACATATGAGTTAGTAAGAGCTAGAGTGTCTGTTAGGGTTGTGATATATGTAGGCTTCCAACTAGAGTAATGGATATTTGGGCCAATTTTCCCAAGCATAGTATTTGCATAGTAGAAAGGAATCAACATCCTTTAAGAAACATGCGTGATGAAAACTATTAGTGATAATAGGTTTGAACTGTCTGTGACCCCATAATCTAACAAGGATTGTCCTAGAGTATGATGTTGCATGTGTGTAACGTGGAAAGGATATTCAAGATACTACAATATTTATGGTGCCTCTAAATGGAATGTCATGAAGTCTTGCAGCAAATGGAACAACTCCATAAACATGAGAGCAAGCGGTAGTGACTGGATTGGAGTATAAAAACATGAGTGATGGGTGGCTAGGGTGGGAATCCATGTCAATATAGGATTGAGGAGCACTTTGTTGATAAAATGTTGGCTAAGATTATGCGCTACATGCCAAGCCAAAGTTTTTCAAAACTAGATATTTAGCACGAGACAATTGTGAAGGTGCAGGTAGAAGCACAACATTGACTTGGCAGGTGTGGGGAAAATCAGATGGAGGATCCACCAATGAAGTGCCAAAGACTGGAGTGTGGGATGCGATGGTTATGAAATGTGAGCTATAATTATGTATCTTCCACAAAATTGTATATATTTGATATTGCAAAGAGTGAATATGCACACAACCCAAACAATAGAAAGGTGCCACTATATGCTACACATAGATTATTATCTAACTAAAACTACTAGAAAGAAGCAGTGTGCTCTCCTTGGACTTGGGAATTAATGATGGCACATCCTTGTTATGGAGGGAAACCTCCTTATAAACATCAATTCCTCTCAGTTTAGTTGGAAAGCATCCCCACTTTCCTCTCATTTTAGGATTGAAGCTACACAATGTGAAACTATTATAATATTTGCTATGAAGAATCATGGTGTGGTGTGCCCTGAAAATCAATGGAAAGTAGAGAAGAATGCCCTTCTTATCTACATAAGTTCCTCTTCGTTTAGTTGGAAAGCATCCCCACTTTCCTCTCAATTTAGGATTGAAGCTACACAATGTGAAACTATTATTATAATTGTTATGAAGAATCATGGTGTGGTGTGCCTTGAAAATCAATGGAAAGCAGAGAAGAAGGTAGCACTGGAGGAAAAAGGGTATGGATAATATGTATATATAGAATTATTAGTTGATATTATTTTATGATTTTTGGTTTGGGTTTTGGGGTACAATTATAGTTTACCAAAATTACCATATTAGTAACCATAAAACCCCCTATTTTCCATTGGATAGGGAAATGATGTCGATCCAAAATCATTGTTGGCATCTATATTGTGGATGGAGGCATTCAAGAAATTGGAAAATGTTGATCCTAAAACCATATCCCTTCTCATCTAGAACTAATAAGACCCCCCAAACTAATGAACAAGTATCACGAGAATTAATTGAATCCCTGTGCACCTCTAGGTTGAACAAAAAGTCTAGGAGAAAATATTTAACAATTACAAGTAATGTTTAAGAACAGAGTGTTGATACATCCAATGTGGTGGTAATGCTTGGCACCAAATATTCCTCTTCGACATCATTGGCTTATGGATCATGTATCGGTTCTTATGGTACTATGATAGAGTATGATATTGTTACGAGGGAACATTTGAAGAAAAAAACCATGGAAAGTGTTTATTACTAGATTGAAAGAATCTTGTTATCAACGATTTAGAACCATCTACATCTCCCCTTCTCTAAGATACCATTATTGCATTTGAAAAAGATGGTCATGAAATATGTGGGATCTAAATTTGGTGGGGGTTGGTTAGTGAAGAAGGTAAAATTACAAATGTCACAAAATTGTAAAAGGTTTTGACACAATGAGAGTAAAAAAATTAAAAAGACTTCATGAGGATCAATGTCTAACAAAAGGGTGTTGATCCACATTTGTGATCAATATTTGAATATACATACTTTTCCTTAAACTTCTTCCTTTTTTTTTCTTTTCTTTTTGGATCTCCTTACTTAGACTCTTTTTTCCTTTTAAAATGCAAGTTGTAAGTCACACTACCATCAAATTATCAGGTACACATACCCGCAAACCTGTGTATGTATACTTAGTCTCCTTTTCTCTTCTTTCAATTTTTCTGACACTTAGTCATTTTTTGCGTGATGTGGGTATACAACATGTCCCATCCCTACACGTCCCTAGGTCTGTAGACTCACAATCGCGCTACCTACAAATTGCACCTCTTACCTTTTCGTTCTCCAAAATGCACTTTTCACCTTCTTCATACTTAACTGTTTTCTTGAAATACAGATGTAGGACGACTCACTATCCCATTTGCCTTTTCTTTTGTCTTTAGACCCGCATGCACATCGACCCAGAATCCTGCTGTCTAAAAAATGTACATCTTAGTCTCACGACTCGCAAAATCACCCCTCCCATACTTAGTCAAGTTTCTTACTTTGGATGCGGGACACTTTCTCTTTTACCTTTTCATTTCTCTATGCTCTCAGACCTGCATGTCCACCGATTCACAATCTCACACCCTACATAATGCACCTTCATACTGAACCACTTTTCATCTGCCACGACATCGCATCACCACTTCCCATCACATGTATTTCCCCTGCCACATCAACCGCCGCTTGTGAAGACATAATGCCATTATTAAATTGGCAAATATCTTGTAAACCTTGTAATAAATTAAAAAATCTTATCATACAAGCCGACAACTTTGAAATAAGAACTACGGTGATTAAACTATCTAAGCAATAGGTGGTAATTAAATAACAACTAACATGCCAAGCTATAAATATCGAGAGTAGCGCCACCTATTTCAAAAACTAAAAATAAGAGAAAATAATGTCAAGTAAGAGAAAATAATTGTATTGCGGGGATACACTAAACACACTTGGGCATGGAGATCAATATTTCCGGTGGTCACGAGCATATGATTACTACAAGGCTCTCTCTCCTACTGAGAAAAAGACGAACTTGATTTGAACTTCAGGCATAGCCCTTGATGGTTGTGTTCCAAAGGTAACATATTTCAGAGAGCTTGTTCAATGGTGTGCAAATAAATTCAATTTGGAGAAGAGAATAATCCAACTTCAAGGACAACAACCTATCTCTTTAGCTCCTTTAGTATTTAACATAATGAAATGGCTCCCTACATCCACCATGTGATTGAAGGGCGAAGAGGCTAATAAATTCCTCAAACAACATAAAGGAGGAATTTTTTTTCTTAATAATTATTTGGTCGACCGAAACAATAACACTAGTGCTTCCAAGATTGAGGTAAGCTCCTTGAAATACCCATATAGGGAATCTGCTTGGTTATTTACTCGTATTATTGGTCTGGAATCTGCGACATCTGTACCAAGAAATATTATCTATGTCCTTCACTTTTCTCTCCATGAAAATGATATCCTGATTGGATCAATGTCCAATTAAAATGTCTCCTTAACCCTTCTTCTTATAGAGGTGTCAAGGGATCACAGTCAGACTCAACTTCACAACAAAATTATGTATGGGATTACCAAATTTTTCTCATTCTATACAGGATTAGAGTATCTCTACGAACTCTCGGGCTTAATTGTGGTGATGGCGCTCTCCTCAATTCTTCAACAAGATCAAGGGCTAGAACCCTGGTCTAGTTTGAAAAGGCGTGGAGGTTTCAACAGGTTTAAGGCCTTGAGGGCTTATCCCTTTTAATATATGAGCAACATGACAAAATCAAAGGCTTACCTAAAAGGGTGTTCAGTTGGCCTGTAATGCCAAGCTTTTAAACACACAACCTAGAATTCACTGACCAAGGGCTAGTCTCTTCGCAAATGTAAGAAGTGTTTCCACAATGCACTCAAAGAAATGGGAAAGGATCAGATGATGACACTTGGCACGATCAATCAAAGCTCCAGATTAATTCGCAGTTGGATTTACAATTAATGCTCTGGCAACTTCAAAACCCGAAAACGTTCCCCACCGTGGATCCTCCTCTCCAATCACGATCCTATGATGTAAACTCGATCTCCCCACTCAATCAACAAAGAATGAATATTGTTGATCTAAATATGATCAATGATCGACGATTAATTTCGATCTCTTACTACCCTCCTATAGAGCAAGATCCAACGATTCCAATGCTTCCACTCCAAATTTGACGATCGAGACTTAAAGGCCTGTAACATACAAAAATTTAATGTAATCATGCTTGCAGATTAAAGATCCAACTGACTAGGTCTTTGTTCATTGTGAGAGAGGGATAATTACATTCATTTACAAGATTTTCTGAGAGATCTCGCAACACACACTAAAGGCATCAATAGAGTTCAAACCACATTTTATATTGCTCGAGAACCTATTGTGACAAACTACAACTCCCCTTGATTTTGAACGAAAATGAAGGGGCCCCTATTAAATTTTGGAAAACATTACTTTTAGTTGCTTTTGATTTTGTTTTAAGAATGATTTTATGGGTGTTCTCACAGTTAATTTCATTTTAATTGTTTGGTTTATTAATGGTGATATGTTTTTCATGATTGTTATTTTGATGACAAGCTTTTTACATCATAAAATCTTATTGTTTCATTGGATACATCATGCTTGTATTACTTATCGATTCTTTCATGACTAGAGGTTTTGATGCCTAGAAGAAAAAAAAAAAAAAATTGAAATTCACTACAATCTCTTAAGACTCTTTGGGCTCAAATCGTAAGTCATATAAATTTTCCAAAACTGATATATATTTTTAAAATAACATGCATACTTAAGTCAAATGATAAAATTTGTCTTAGAGACAACTTTGATTTAAATTGGAATAAAATAACATCAAATAATCTTAAATAAATTATAAAATTTGAGTGAATGCAAATTAAGTTTTGTCTCAACCTTATGCTCACCATTGTATATGGTGAAAGTTGTAACAAGATAAAATATTTAATGCAGGACTATAAGGCACCTAAGTGCTATTATGGGACATATGCATTAGACTTTATAAGCCCATTAAGTGAGTCGAATTATTTTAAATGACTAAAAAGATAATGCATGAGAAAGTTAGTTCTAATGGCAGACTTTGAATAATATCCAATGATAAACACTATTCCCAAAGTAGCTATCATGTTCTTTAATATCCAACCGAGAGGCTCTAAGGGACCATATCGAAACAAAACAACGACCTTAACAACAGAAATATGAATCGCCATCGCAGATTAACTTGTTACTTCAGTTAAATTTTTTTATTTTAGATTTTAGATTTGGGATATATAGTAACTATAGAATCTCGAATCAGATTCTTAGATCCTCGTGCATTAAAAGTTGAAAGTTGAAACCACTTCTCATTTTTAGAAAACGGGAATTGTATTATATATATAGAGGCTCTGAAAATGAATTAGGGGTTCCATATCGGAGATTGGATGAGAAATTCTGCAGTGAATTATTTATTTATTTATTTTTATTATGTATTGCATTATTGTCCCATATCGGAGACTTGTAAACATGATCTCTTTAGTTACTTCTGTGTATAGAGGGGTAAAAAGCACTATAAAATTTTGATTAAATACATTATTTTGTAGCTTAGTGTGGATAATTATCATTCGACTATTTTTTTTGTATTGGTAAAAATATCTTTAATAGTTGGAATAAATTTTTTTTTCTTCTTCAAAGAGAAAGATCGGTTGAAATATTGAACTCTTTCTACTCTTTTATTGGAATCGATATTGAGGTAAGCACCTTCCCATGTGGTTTAGAATGCATTTATTTTTTTATAGATGACCTTGAAATGACATTTTTCTCATTGGATATGTAGTCTTGTGCAACTGTGGAAATTGCAATCCTCTTTCATTGCTCGTTTTCTCTCTAGCTTCTTTGTCACCCTCAACTTATCTCTTAGATGTTTCTACCATCTCTGCTCCATGCAACGCTTACTTTTAATATCTTTGGGAATTAGGACCAGTTGAGTTGGAAAAGGGCAAACGGGGTAAAATTGTCATATATTCCTTAGAAAGACATTAGATATTGTAAACGTATAAAGCTTAGAAATGAGGTATGGGGTTTGATGAAGTGGGGATCAATTTTTGAAAACTAAGGATCCTGAGCTTGTGGATAGCATGTGCATATCAACCATGCATAAACATACTTGTAGGATCTAACAACACTCAAGTGGTTTTTATGCCCATAGCACAATTTTGTTACGTGTCCCTTAATTGCTCCCAGAAGCGAGTTATAACTCACCATAAAATGGTAATCGAGACTCCTATCAATGAACCATTAATTATGTTGGAATCATGACGTTGTATGATAGCTAGGGGCATCACTTTCTAGTAAGTATGTGGCCTTGAGCTTATTTTATTTAACAATTTTTTAAACAAAGGTTTTGCTTAATAAGAGAGAATGCAATTTTTGCACCTAGGGGTCAATTTTTGAAAACTCAAGATCTAGAGCTTGTGGATAGTGTGTGCACATTGGCCTTGCCCAAGAACATATGTAGGAGGTGATGACACTCAATTATTCTATTCAATTTTCCCCCGACACAAATTTTCGATGCATCCCTTAATGGCTTCTAGAAGCAAGTTGTAACTCACCATAAAATGATAACCAAGACTCGGATCAATTAATTGTCAATTCCGTTGAAATCATAACATCATATTACAACTAGGGGTGTCACTCTTCCATGAGTATATG
>SNQJ01S0110990.1:8685-28898 GCA_010110895.2 Picea sitchensis | reverse complement strand
CAGGGCCTACATGTACTTCCTTTTTCAATTCACTTTGTCATCTTCAAAAATTCATTTCTCCTCAACCATGAGGATCCATGTGACATGCCACATGCCACCGGAAAAAGCATGATGTATACTATCCATTCATGGGTGTTGTATATGCTTGTGCATTTTCCTTCATGTCCAAATACCTTTATCAATCTTGCGATCCAAAACCCATGACTAGGGTTGACATCAATGACAACAATCAATCTTCCAATAGTTAGACCTATTTGTGGGACTTCGACATGCTGTCGAAGGTGGAGCGCAAGATGAAGCATAGATCATGGGATATTGACCCCCTTCTAGGGATTTTTTGGATTTGGGATTATGTAACAGGTATGGGGATGTCGACCAATGGGTTTACCCATTCTTAGGCCTATTTTGTAATGTATAAATAGAAGGTTGAGCTATGTAGGAAGTAGTTCAATCTATGTGATCGAAAGTGATAAGTGTTGAGTGGAGATTGCTTTTGTGCATACTGTATGAGGCTTGCAGAGCTAAGTGTAAGTGAGTGTAAGAGATTGAGAAGAGGCTTAGTGCTGTAACCTAGCCCGGGGAAGGAGGATCTAGCGAGGTGCACAAATCTCCTATCCTCCACGGAGTAGGGTTTTTGTGGCTCCATGCATGTAATTGATTAAAGAATCTAATAAAGAAGATGAAGAGTTGGTGGATGTAGCCCCAGGGTTGGGGTGAACCACATACATCATGTGTTGTGAATGCTTTGTGCGATGTGTTTATTTACTTTCTTAGTGCTTTGATATAGATGAAGGATAGGTAGATCTGTTGTTTCTTTGTGCTTAATAATGAGAGTAAATGTTGGATCTGACATGTGTGACATGTGTGAATGTGATTAGTGCTTGAATCTACTAGATTTTATCTATTTCATCATGGTAAGTCTTGCTATATGATAGATCTGGTTGAATACTGCGATGCTCTATAATTAGGGTTTTACCTGCGAAGTAGATACTGGTTAAACATTGATGAACTATATTGCTATGTGCTTTGTCAAGGTGTTACAATCACAGATATGTGTCCCAGCTAAGGTTGTAGACACTGGAGTCCTTCAACCACCCCTACCTCTACCTCGGGTGAGACTTCATATGCTTCGCAGGTGTTGCTGAAAGGGCCGATAGTTAGGGTTTTGTTGGTGATCTCTTGAGATTTGAACCCTGGGTCTGCCCCTATGCCAACAAATGGTTCTGTTTTTGGGACCTGAAACTGTGATTGTTGGGAACTGAGGAAAAATAATCTCTATGTGAAGATCAGACCTGAAACTGTGAAAGCTCTGTGTGTAGATTTGTTTCCCTAGTGCATAGTATTCTACTTGATTTGTGAAGCTCCGTGCCAAGAATAAGGGTCAGATATGAAGAAAATAGGTAAGGTATGAAATCTTTGTGCTCTGTTAACGATAAAAGTGTGAATTTTTGGTTAAAGAGGTAGGATCTACAAGCTCCATGCTCTGATAAAGGTAAGAATAGTGAAAAGTTTTAGATCTGGAAGCTTTGTGCTCTGCTGAAGATAAGATTAGTGGAAATTTTTGTTTTTAAAGTATGGATTTGGGTAGGTTTGATAAATTTTGTCCTAGCTTTAAAAGTAGGGCACAACTAGAGGAAAGAAGATTTTATATGAATAGATTTGATAAGAATAGTGAAAGATATGTTATACCTATGCATAGAAAGAATGTTTGGACTAACAAATTCATGCAGGATCCTAGAAAGAATTTTTTGTAGGTTAACTACCATGATCCTAGTGCACAGTACAAGAAAGGTTGGGGATCATTTAAGAGAAAGCGAGGATTGACTCTTTGTTACAATTGCAGAAGACCGGGTCATCTGGCTAAGGAATGACATGGTAGAAGACCTATTTTTCTTTGTTGCAAAGCTATGGACCATGAACTTTTAGATTGCCCTAGAATGATTGCTAAGCTTGAAAGAATGAATATGGAACAAGTAGACCCTGAGAAGGGTCAAGAAACTGAGATCATGGCAGAAACCCAGAAAAAATAAGAGGATGTATTGCTACAGATAAAGGAAACCCTAGATGATCAAAGAAATATCAATTTGTCAGAGATTTTTAAAGAAAAAGAATGCATAGAAGAAATAATAGGAGACTTCGACATTGACTGTGTTCTAGATGAGGAAACAAAGGTGAATATCATGACAGAAAGAACTTGGGAAGCTCTTGAAAAGCCTGCTATGATTCCTTCACTGGGTGGAATAGGATTATTTCGAGGAAAATTGATAACCCTATGTGGAAGACTCACCCAGGTATCTATGAGTGGTCATGGAGCTTCTATAGAGGAAGACTTTGAGGTTGTTAAATTTATTGAGAACATCGCCCCATTTGCTATGTTACTAGGAAAACCTTGGATTGAAAAGAATCAGAACAGAAGGAAAGAAGAAGAAGCCTTAGAGAAGAAGAAGCAAGAATTAAAATATTTCATGACTAGAAGGATTGCACACACTATCGAAGAACAAGAGAACAAATCAAAGATATTTAGAACCCACGACTTGGATGTCGAAGTTGAAAGGACACACAAGGACTTGAGACACCTATCTGTACAGGAGAGTAGAGCATCTACCCCAGCTAGAGAAGAAGAATTACCCGTGCACACTACGAAGGAATCTCAACAACGTGAAGTTACTATGCCAAAAGAAGACAAGAATAAGAATGGAAAGAGGAATAATGAGATGAAGATCACCGAGAAAAAGGATAGAAATGTCAGTAAGAAGAGAGAAAAGATTGAAAAGTTACAGAAGGTTCCAGAGGGAACTTTGCAGAAGGAAAATTTGCAAAACAAGAACTTCACTAGGATAGTAGAACAACGTCACATGGCACTTCGCCATGACGAAGCAATATAGCCATTGGAAATAGTATAACCATTAGACCAACGGCATGAATGGTTAGAACAACATTTATGGTAAGAAATCCCACCATCAGACCATTGGGATTGCGCTAGATTGGGAATAACTGAGTTAATGAAGGCTTCTCGCCCATTGGAGAGATCCATTACCTAGCTGCCTACTTATTCCGTCAACTGTTGCATTGAGAAAAAAATTGCAAATTGTATTAGAGAGAACTCATTGCTACTACGCTGTGATTAGTAAGATCAACATCAATTCTATTATTTTTTGCATTCATTCAACCATCCAATCTAAGCGTGTATGTTGGACGAGCTCAACATCATAGAGAAAATTGTCGAAGAAGTTCTCATCGATCTCATGGCTGAGAAAGTAATGTCTGCAAGTATTCAAGCATCATCGATGAGAGGAGTGAAATCCTGTCCGTCGACCATTTGTGGATTCGTCCATCCCGAGTCTTCACAGAAAAGAGAACCAAGCACAAAGATGACCTAGAAAATGTGAAGTTGATCCCGACCATACTACCTGACTACATCCCGCCTCTGGCCAGAGCGGTGAGTCGTGATAGTGTACCGAGATATTTTGAGTACACCATGGTTACTGCATACCTACCAAAGGGGATACGTGTAGTTCGAGCACAACTGGACAAGATCCCAACGTTGAAGTTTAGCGACTTCAACCTAGGAGACCGCAAGAACCATAGTATGCTCGACCCGTATAAATACCTAACCAGGATGAAGGGGAAGAACTTGGAAATAATCCCCCAGTCATGGATGATGAACCTCACATAGTCCACCCTGTTGAACATAATGAAAATCCCACACTTCAGAAGGCACCAGGAAGTTAAGGCCTGTGTCAAGCTCCTACTTTCATTTTACCATGGTGGTTACTTATGGCTAGACCGCCGTATCACAGTCGATATGATGTTGATCCATAGGATCATTGGATTGAGTATGAAAGGACCCGACCCACAAGATTTCTATCCAGGCAAAGCCACAGATCACATTTTATCATAGAATATCAAGGATACCTACGACGATGTTGAGAAGGGGATGTGAGGCTACAAGGTAGCTTCCATCTAGAATGGCACAGTGTGCCTAGCATGCCAATTAATTGCAAGGAAGCTTGTGAGAAAGAATAGACCCACACAGGTCACAGGCTTTGTCGTTGACCTCACGGGGAAATGTGTAGAAGGCCTACAGATGAACTGGGAAAAGTACCTAGTTAATCAACTAGAATTAGACTGTCACAAAGAAGAGGATCAGGGCTACGAGTTCCACTTTAGATGGATCTTTATCCTCATTACTTTTATTTCTTGGGAGATGCTACAAGGTGCGACCTTCCCAGACGTTGAATTGTTCGAGCCGCTTTCTGCGAATTTCACCACACTCTGGTACTTGAGAGACATGGGAAAACAGTGGCAGTTGAACTCATTTTTTCACACATATTATCTCCAGTTGAAGAGAGCCATTGAATATGAACCTCCCATGATGCTGAAAACCCTACAGTGCTTCAAAACCCTCATGAATCTCTTCACAGATCGACACTTCATCTATATTACTGCGCGAGAAGATGAGCACAAAGAGGATCTTCAGTTGTACTACAAGCTCACTGAAGAGGACCTCGAGGAGATCACCAAGGACTGGTCAGTGGACCTTCTTATCCCCGCTGACCCTTGAAAGATGTTTGACCCCAAACTTGACAGCACGGAAGCTGCTCACAAGGAACATGACACACCCGGACCCAGCAGAAGGAAGAAAACTGAAGAAGTCCAAGACTTAAGCAACACATCAGAGAAGACTTCTTCAGTATCACCTGACCAAGGGGGTGATGACGAAGTAGAAGAAATAAATGGAAAAGAATATGAGCAGAAGCAAGGCGAAGTAACACCACCTAGATATGAGTTTGATCCCTTGAAGAAGAGGAAGGTTTCTCCCAAGAAACCCTCTTCCCTAAAGAAATTAGGAGCCACTTTGACCAAGATGCAGACTGTTCTCACTGTCGATGATTTTGACTTCATCATCGCATTTGTAAATGACACCTCACAGGAAATATTGTAGAAACAAGAATCCAAGTAGGAGGAGACGTACAACAGAATTGAGGTCGAACTATGAGGGGTACAATAGGCCCTTCAGTCCAGTCGCGCAGTGTCCACTACGCCCCTGCCATTAGGAGAACTAGAGTTGGGAGATGAGCTAGCCCAACTCCGCCGACTAGTTGATGCGACCAAATCTCACCTTCGTCGCACACAAGAAGAAATAGAACAAGCCACCCAAGACTTGAAGCAAGTGCAAGAAGTAATATTAGAACAATGTCGAGTTGGAGATCAGGAGAAGGTTGCACTCCAGAGAAAGTTTGAAGAGGAGAAAGCACAAATTTAGTAGGAAACAGAACAGTTTCTCACAGAGAAACTCAAAGTACAAGAAGTAGTCAACATAGCACTTCTCTCTGTGACAAGATTAGAACCAAAGGAAGAAGAACGAGTCGCACATCAAGTAGACCATCTCGCATAAGCTATCCAACATCTACAACAAAGAATAGCAGAATTAGAGCTCCGCACAGTGCCCGACACCTCGCAGGATGTGAGAGATCAAAGGGAAGCAACTACTCGAGGAATAGTTGAAAGAATAAAGGGTATCGCAATGGAATGTAAAAAACTAAGTGATCATAGTGCCCAAATGTATGAGGGACTCACTGAGAATCCAAAATTGAAGAAACTGGAGTCACTGCTCCAAGAGGCGAAGTATCAAGAAGAAACAATACAAGCGCAGTTAAATCCCCTGTCAACTGTTGAAAGGATGAAGCGATCCCAAGAGCAGCGCACTGCCCAAAAATAGATCCACACAATTCAACGCAAAGTCATGGAAGTGACTCAGAGGCTCCAGCCTATACAGGATGAGGCTTGCCAACTATTCGTAGAAATTGAAGGCCGAGGAGTAGAACTATAACAAGTTGTCACTGCAGCAGAACAATGCCTAGAGGGACCTATCAACGAAGTTGTTATCCAAGAGTTCAATAAATAGGAGGTTGTGGCATAAAAACAAGTTGAAGCAACTCGAGCCAAGCTCCAATCTTTTGACGCAGAATTATCCATATCAGAGTGACTCAGGACGAGTCACAGGTGAGTGTTGGGGGCCTGTTGGCCCTTGACCAGGTTTTGAGGATCCTTGGTCATGTTAGACCTATTTTGGGACTTCGATAGGCTATCGAAGGTGGAGAACAAGACAAAGTGGATATCATGGGATCTCGGCCCCATTTTAGGGATTTTTTGGATTTGGAATTATGTAATGGGTATGGGGATGTCGACCCATGGGTTTACCGATGCTTAGGCCTATTTTGTAATGTATAAATAGAAGGCTGAGTGATGTAGGAAGTAGTTCGATCTATGTGATCGAAAGTGCTAAATGATGAGTGGAGATTGCTTTTGTGCATACTGTATGAGGCTTGCAGAGCTAAGTGCAAGCGAGTGTAAGAGATTGAGAAGAGGCTTAGTGCTGTAACCTAGCACGAGGAAGGAGGATCTAGCGAGGTGCGTAGATCTCTTGTCCTTTGAGAAGTATGATTTTTGTGGCTCCGTGCATGTAACTGATTGAAGAAGCTAATAAAGAAGATGAAGAGTTTGTGGACGTAGCCCTAGGGTGGGGGTGAACCACGTACATCCTATGTTGTGAATTCTTCGTGTGATGTGTTGATGTGTTTATGTATTACTTGCTTAGTTCTTTGATATAGATGAATGATAGGTAGATCTAATGTTTCTTTGTGCTTAATAATGAGATAAAATGTTGGATCTCACCTATGTGAATGTGCTTAGTGCTTGAATCTACTAGATCTGATCTATTTCGTCATGCTAAGTGGTACGTGATGCTTGATCTGGTTGAATACTGCGATGCTCTATAATTAGGGTTTTACCTGTGAAGTAGATACTGGTAAAACATTGATGAACTATATTGCTAAGTGCTTTGTCAAGGTGTTACAATCACATATCTGTGTCCCAACTAAGGTTGCAAACACTAGAGTCCTGCAACCACCCCTACCTCTACGTCGGGTGAGACTTCATATGCTTCGCAGATGTTGCTAAAAGGGCCGGTAGTTAGGGTTTTGTTGGTGGGATCTTGAGAACTAAACCCTAGGTCTGCCCCTGTTCCAACACCATGGAAATAAATAAAAATATTTTCAAGATATCAATTGGACAATAATATAGTATTTCTATTAATGTAATCAACAGAAGTACATAGGTGACAAACATCTGTAATGACACATATCGGAACCGATAAACTAAGTCCCTCCAGCTGGGCCTCTTCCACTTCAATCCTCCACAAAGGAAAGCTCACAAGTAGGAGTCAATGAAGTTCTCCATCACAAAATAGGAATATCTTAGGGGGATGAACACAAGAAGTTAAGACTTTCAAGGACAAAGGGATGCAGACTCAATTGAGGTGAAATTTCTCCAGAGTGTCTTTTCTCTCAATTATGAATTGTCTTCAAGGTTTGGATATGGCTCAATTTATAGGCTCCAAATTGAATTAAAGGGTCGAGTTAGAGCGTTTCTAGTATATGGAAGGTAAAGGATCATGGATCACGTGACATGGCATGGAAACCTGACAATTTTTTTAATTTTTGAGCACCAAACCTGATGTACGCAAGATGTAATGGAGAAATCTGTGTATACATGAGTTGTCTAATTGTAGGTCGCGTATATGGAAAACAATATGTATTTTTAGATTTGGAGTGAACAAAAAGGAGAAATGAAGTCCGCAGAGGGAAATGGAAGGCCATCAAAGAAATATGCATGGAGTGTGGAAAAATATGATATAACATATGCGCTCTAATGTGTAAGGTCAGAGGAGTATCTGTGATGGACGAAATACACTATAATTCCTAGAAGTGGAGTAATGAAGACTCAACTAGAGGTACTAGTTACTCATGAGAATATTACAATTCATATTTACTTTGTACACATGGATGCCAATCTGAATTACAATGCAAATCCATGTGGATATATATCAAATAGATTTTCATGGCCATGAATAGGAAATACAAAGTAGACATATGCCCTAGGCTGTCATAGTCATGAACAAGACATAATGGAGTCCAGTCTAAAATCAACTGAAGATATATGTATACAATGGAGTGCAATATGATCTTCCATGATCACTGAATTCATATAGGTACTGGTACGATGATATAAAACAATAGATATGGGGTGCTGCTAGCATAAACTAGAGGTCTTCTACACTATCCATCGAAGGTGCAAGTCTACATTATGTGAATAGAGGAGTTGAATTCAAACACAATGAGACTTCGTTTGATTACCGGTCATTAAGGTATGCCATTAAAAAACCAGAGAAAAACCATCGATAATGAAAGTAGGTGTTGTTAGCACAATGTTTTTTGAAGTTAGAGTTAGAGGTTTGTCCAAAATTTTTTAGAGTCATGTCTTGATCTTTATAAAAGTCAAAACTTTCCTGAATAAGTCACAATTGGTTTGTCAAAGTTTATGAGGTTAATGACCAAATAAGGAATGGTTTGAAATATCAAGTAAAGGGTTTGGCCATAAATTGGTAAAAGGGTGTAAGGTTCATCATGTTTAAATTGTAAAGGTCTATTTTCCTAAGTCTCGAGTCATGTCAAAAAAGTGTTATTTGGGTACCAAGGTCGAATCAAGTGGTTAGGATAAAAGTCAAGTCAAAAGATATTTTTGGTCATCATTACGTAATCATGAAGTAATGAAAGTGAACAATAATGTAACTCCATATCATTTGTACCATTGCACACTTCAAAGGAGTACCCGTTGCACGAGTTCACTGCGCAAATATTTAACCTGCCTTAAAACATCTCATTTCTATGGATTTTTCGTTCCTTTTCATAATTTCATTCCTTATCCGTTCAAGAATAAATAATGGTCACCCTTCATGTTTTTCCATCAATTTCAAAACTTGTGCATCATCCATAGTATTTCCAGTAAGCTCTGAAGCCCTTTGCTACATAAATATTGTCTGCTACCAGTTGCTACATAAATATACTATTCTGATTTTGCTATGTATCCTCCATCACTTTCAGTCATTGTTCAAGAGTTTTCCTTGGATCCCATTGCAAATTAACTTCTGGAACGATTTTTTTTCACACAGTCAGCCTTCTTTCCTCAGAGCTAAATTTATATTACTTCCTCCCGCGCCAAGTTTTTTGTCTTTGTGTGTCATTATGATGAGTTTCCACCACTATTTATCGCTGCACCGAGATTTCCACTGCACGAAATTTTTCCATTGATGTTTTCTGCTGTGCCAAGTTTTCTGCTATGCCAAAGTTTTCTGTTGCTTTTTACTATTGCACCGAGTTTTCCATTGCGTCGAATTTTCTTCCACTGATTTGTTTGTTATGCAAAGTTTCTTGTTGCTACCTTTTCCTGTGAATTGTGCAAAATTTACTATTCTTATTCACTCCGCAAAAAGGCTATTACAATTTATTGTTGCACACCTAAAATTGACATACACCAACATCATGGCAACTCCTCAAAATAAAAGAAAGAATGAAAGAAGTGGGAAGGTCGTGAGGTTTGAACCACAAGATTTAAAGTTGATAAACATAGACCTGGTGATTAGAGTGTCCTTTGAACAAGCTGGATGCATATGTTTCTGTGAAAACATTCAAGTATATAATTTGCAGCTAACTAAGCAATCACCCTTAATTTTATTGGTGTCAGTGCAACTATTGCAGGGATCACTTTTCAAGTAACAGAGGAAACTATAACAGCTGCGACAAAGATCCCTATCTAAGGAGAAAATTGGTTTAAAGGTATTCCATTAGATACTTCATGTTATATTGATTTCATCAAGCCTGAATATAGAAATCCAAAAATTGGAGCCAACATTCCTAGTGAGTATCTTCTGGAACCTTTTGAGAAACTTCTGAATATAATCAAGAAGTACTTCACCTATGAGGAAATATTCGACAAGGTGCATCAATATCACATTAGGCTTCTGATGCATTTCACAAGGAGAATTCCTTTAAAATTACCTTTCTTCCTATGTCAAAGCCTGGGAAATATGGAAGATAGTGTCCAAGCCAAATATGACAAGATAGAGAACAACTTATTCCATTTTTCCTTGATTAAAATGTTGGTGGTTGAGGATCTGGGAAATTTAAATAGGCACTGGAATTCCTTCCTGATTTCAACAAACATTCCTAAAGACCCTAAAGGAGATATTCCCTTATCTACTAAGAAATCAACACTTCATAGTTCATAGGTGAGGGGAGGAGATGTTGCTGAAAGAAGAAAAGGAAAAGAAATTGAAGATTCATCACTGAGTCAACCAACATCCAAGAAGAGAAGAAAACAATGATTCATTGACGAAATTGCAGAGACCCAAGATCCCAATAAACTGTGCACTAGGTCCTCTGACAGGAGATTTCCCATACCCACAATTCATCTAGGGCTCGTTGAATGTGCAACCCAAGAGATTTATGAAAAGAAATTGGAACCAGGTGAGGAAGATGCATATATTAAGGAGGTGAAACAACAATTAAAGAAATATCAACATGTTATAGCCTAATTCTATCAAGAGAACAAAGAATTGAGGAGACAACTAGTAGAAAGAATTCCTAAAACACCAACATCACAGAGTAAAGCAGGTCAGAGATATCCTACCTCACAAACATGAGGAGAAAATAATATAAATTGGCTGAAAAAGCAGATAAGAGAGGCTTAGGATGTGATCATTGACCTGAGGGAGGAAAAACGGATATCATAGGAAAGAATCATGAAACATTTCAAGGAATGCAGACCAGCTATTGATGATGCATGTGCAACTCTCTTTGAGGCTCAGTAAAAATTGAAAAGAAACACGACTTTGTTGAGCCAGGTGAGGAATTTGAAGAGAAAATTTTTGTCATTAAGAATGACAAACAGGGCCTTACAAATTCAAGTGAGTTTGGACAAGGAAGTTACAGACCAAATGAATGATCCCATCCTTTGATGCCAACTGGATTCATGCGCGCAACCTCAGCATGAAGATGTTTCGTGGGAAATCGCTGCACAAATTTCGTAGGCAACAGTTGCACAACAAAAACAAAAATTTACCGTGCAACGGTGACAGTGTTGTCCAATGATACACATGATGATTCATCACAACCATATGGTTGAAATTAACTTAAGAATTGATGATTGTAAATAACATCTTGGATAGGTTACGATTGCCAAATCAACTTTCCTATTTTTGGTAAATTTTGTAGAGGTTGTTGTTCTCTTTGAAAACAACCAGATCTATAACTCTAGGAGTTAGTAGTTTGACTCCTCGTAGCTAAGTGTAGATTTATTTTCTATATATAGGGACTATTTTGATGTAAAAAGGGGGGCACACGGGAAGAAGTATAGACATTCTGATCCCTAATGTAATTTTCTGAATATAAAGAAATACAAATGCAAAAGTCTTGAAATCCTTAAGAAAAATATTCTAATGGTGGTGATCTGAAGCTTATACATTTCTTTGTATGTATTTCCTATGTACTAATATTCATTTGCACTTTTCTTCTCTTTAAATTGGTAATTTTAAAATTCCAGAATTCATATAATGGTGCTCTAGACTGAACCGATTTAAATTCTGTTTATCTTCTCAGCTAAGATCAAAATTCATCCATTGTGGTGCTCTGATTCTATTGCATGTTTCTTTTCTTCTTTCACCCTATATGATCAAACTAAACACTGAAGTTCATCACCTCATTTATCCTTTGTTCCTATGAGGATTTTCTATCTACCAAGCATTGTTTTCTTTGTTTATAGAGGTTGACTACATAGCCTTAGAAGCACTATCTTTTGTCAGTAGACCTTAAAAAATTATCTCAAAATTATAAATCTAGCCATCATTTTAAAATAAACTTGTTTATCAGAGATGATGTCTTAGAGGGATCCCTCTCTAGATTCGAAATGCTAGTTTCCAGTCTTAAATTTGGTTTGTAGGTTACCTTTGTAGATTGTTTCTTCAACCCAACAATTTACTCAAAATTAACATTTTGGCACCACCGCTGGGGAATAAATTGAAAATTTTCCCGTGGAAAGAATGACTAAAATATTTAGATTTGATTCCTGAGGGTAGCAGTGAATCAAACACCTTTTTTTGGCTGAACTTTTTTTACCCTAGAGACTTCATTAAATAAGATCAGTGACATATTTTTGTTTGTCTTTGAGAAAATAAGAAATCTTGGCTTCTAAGAGAATTCACACTAGAAGGAACCCTGATACAGAACCTATAGCATCTGTTTCTGATCCTGAGAAACTCTTGCACAAAAGAAAATAAAAGACAGTCAAATCATTTTCTTTCCTAGACAAAAATCTATCTTTACCCAAAGACGGTTTAAAAAGTATCGATTACCTTGAATTTGATTTAAAATTTGAACAAACCTTGTTCATATCTAGATCATAATCTAAGTTGAATGAAATTATCTTTGATAAGAAGAAATTCCAGTCATTGACTCCCACTATCCCCTTTCAGACTATTCCTATTCAGATTTTCCCTACTCAGACTGTTCAGATAGACCAAACTCCTCCTAGAGCCATGGGAGCCATATTTTCTCCTCTTGCCTTGCCTTCCCAGTTGCATGATTTACCTCAAAATTGTAATCAAAGAACAGATCATTCGATGCCGAAGAAAATATATCAACCCAAAGACACTTGGATTGGTTTAATGATTTTTTTGATCTAGAGGAAGTATATCATGAGGATGAAAAACTCAGGTTGCTTGCACAAAGTCTTTCAGGAGAAGTTAGAAAATGGTTTAAATCTCTTCCTACAACAAATGTCCCTAATTTTGTATCTTTTGAAACACTTTTTTTTGCAATATGGGGTGATAAAAATAATCATCTTCAGTTGCTAACTCAATAGAATAATATAAAAATATCACCAAATGAAACAGTACAAGAGTTTTCAACCAGGTTTATGAAAGTTTATAATTCAATTCCTATAGAAGTAAAGCCTCCTCCTGGAGCTTTCCAACTTCGATATCTTTACTCTTTTGACAGTGACTTTTCGTTGTTAAGATAAAGAATATCCAATACATTAGATGATATGATGAGTGATGCAAATGAAGTAGAGGTAAATTTGATGGCATCAGGGAAGATCAAACATAATCCTAACAGAGATGTGAAGAAGGTCCAAGGAGAAGGATAGTCCTGAACTTCTCAATCATCAGATGAGAAATTTGATTTGACGATGAAAACTATGGAAAGATTCATGGAAAGAATTTCCTTAGAGAATAAGCCTGCCACCAGGGATCAAATTGATTTTCAGCCCATAAATCAAAATTTATAAGAGCTCCAATTCCATAGATCAGGAAAAGAGACTAGAGAAATCAAGGTGATCAAAAAATAAAACCTTCGTTCCAAAAAAACTATGTAAATGAATATTTTGATCAAACAATTGAAGACAATATGCATTGTTGTGATGATACATAAACAAATGTGTTCTTAACTAAATAAGAACATGATCAATTTATTAATGCAAATGATAAGTTTATGCAGGATAATGATGATATGTTGTCATTGGAAACATAAGAGTTTAGGAAAGGATATCAAAATTTTATTATGCATATTCAAAAACAATATAACCTCAGAAGCAAAAGGGTTCCTGCAAATCCTCCAAAGGAAAATCCTACAAGGGAACTTCAGATAAATACACCTTCTTCAAGCCAACCTAAGAAAGATAATTTAGCAAAGGATGCAATGGAGAAAAGAAAATCCAAAGAAGAACCCCTGAATAAAATACCAGAGGCAAGAAAGGAAGCAGTCATCAAAGAGGTAGAAAAAGCCCCATATCCTTTTAATTTTGAAAGTGAAATGGCTAAAATAAAAATTTATGTTCCATTTAATGAGCTGATTAAGAATGGAGAATATAGAAATCAGATCATTAAAATGCTCAAAATGGAAGAATCTCTTGACACCTTGAATGTAAAAGATGATCACCCTGCTATCTTGTTTGGTCCATGTGTGGAGGAGAATGGTGATGTTGATGATGTTCCTCCTTTCTATGTTAGTCTTAAAATTCATAACATGACCTTACATAATGCCATGTTATATTCAGGAGCATCACATAATCTGATGCCCAAGGTGTTCATGGATGAGTTGGGATTAGATAGTGCAAGACCTTACAAGGATATTTTCTCTTTTGACTCAAGGAAGATGAAATGCTTGGGTTTAATCAAAGACCTAGTTGTATCATTGTCTCAAATTCCCTCAAAAAATCTGATCATGGATGTAGTGGTTGCTGACATCCCTCCTTAATTTGGCATGCTGTTATCTAGATCTTGGGTTGCAAAGTTGAAAGGAACTTTGCAAATGGATATGTCATATGCTACTATCCCTGTTTTTGGACAAGAAAGGAGGTTGTACATAGAAGTTCTACTCAAGTACATGGTGAGTAGAAAAATTCAGCCAATCAATCATCCCATTTACTCTGTTGATACTAAGGTTGGTTCCTCTATTTTCTATAATGACTTGAGTTTTGAAGAGGGGAAGCCAACGACTGTCATGGCCATCAAAGACAAAACTGACCATCCAACGAAGGAAATTACAAATCAACAAGATAGTGCAGAGGATGAAATGTGGAATATGAGCTTTGATGGAGTAGCTAGCAGGGATGGAACATAAGCTGGTGTGTGGATTAAACCTCCCAATATAGGTACAAAACGTTGTTCTTACAAGATTTCTTTTGATTGTACCAATAATATGGTCGAATATGAGGCACTGATTTTGGGATTGAAGACTTTAAAAGAATTGGGTGCTAGGAGGATATTTGTACATGGATATTTTAAGCTTGTTATTAACCAGGTAAAGGGTATATATCAGTCAAATAATCCTAGATTGAGAGAATACAGGAATTTAGTACTTGATCTTCTTGAAGATTTTTCATAACACAATTTATCACTGATTCTTAGGGGGGGAAATCAAATTGCAGATGCTTTAGCTACTTCAGCTTCGGTTTTAAAAATTCCAATTTTTCCTAATAAAAGGTATGAAATTAAAGTCAAGCATAGGCCAACAGTACCTGATAACATTAAATATTGGCAAATATTTGAAGATGAAAAACAGGTAGAAAGATTCCTTCAGATGAGTGATGAATTTGCTAATTCAAATATTGATGATGAGTGTTGTTGTGAAGAGAATGAAGATGAAGCTGTGTTCAACAATGATGACCTTTTTCAGAATCATATTGTTGGAGGAGATATAATGAAACTCAAAAATAACATTATTCCCAAAGGCTTGGTCCCATTGTAAAAGCATTTTGACAACAACGATGTAGCCAAAAATCCTAAAATCACTCCAAACGACGAGGACATAGAAGATTGCAACATTGGGTCTCGGAAGGACCCCAAGATCATGAAACTGTCAAAAACACTCAGTCCCAAAATTAAACAGAGGTATATCAACCTAATGAAGTATTTTCCTGATGTCTTTGCATGGAGTTATGAAGATTTGAAGGTGTATGATACTGAGGTAATTCAACATGTAATTCCCATCAAGGATGATCATAAACCCTTCAAGAAAAAATTAAGAAGAATAAACCCTCTACTATTGTGATTGATTGAAAAGGAGGTAAGGAAGTTGTTTGATGCCAAAATTATTGTGTCCTTAAGATTTTCCATGTGGGTGGCTAACCTAGTGCATGTCAGGAAGAAAAGTAGTGAGATCAGGTTATGTGTAGATTTCTGGAATCTAAACAAGGTGTCTCTCAAAGACAATTATCCACTTCCTAGGATGAATTACATCCTTCATAAGGTGGTGGGATCTCAGAAGATATCAATTCTTTCAATGGTTTCTCTGGATACAACCAGATTATGGTGCATCCTGATGACCAAGAGAAGACACATTTTACAACACCTTGGGGCACCTTCATGTATGAAAAATGCCTTTTGGGCTTATAAATGTAGGAGACAATTTCCAAAGGGCCATGGACATAGACTTTGCCGATGAAAAAGATAAGTTTATTTTTATTTACTTAGATGATATCACTGTATTTTCAGATTCTGATGATAAACATCTCAAACATATAAAAAGGGTTTTCCAGAAGTGTAGAAAGTTTGTCACCTCATTGAATCCAAAAAAGTCAAAATTTGGAATGAAAGAAGGAAAATTACTCGGACACATCATTTCAAAGGAAGGGATAAATATAGACCCCAACGGAGTGGAAAAATTCTGAAAAGTGGCATACCCAGGAGCAAGAAGGAGGTACAATCTTTCCTAGGAAAAGTAATTTTTTTGAGAAGGTTTATTCCTAACTTGGATGAGATCATAAACTATATCACAGATATGCTCAGGAAAGGAAATGAAACAAAATGGAATCCTTAAGATAGAAATTATTTTAAAGATATTAAAGTGGAACTGACCAAAGCTCTAGTGTTGGCCAACCCAAATTTTGCAAAACATTTTATCTTGTTTTCCTTTTCTTCAAAACACACCATTTCTCGTGTTTTCTTGCAAAAGGATGATCAATATTTTGAAAGGCCCATAGATTATTATAGTAGGACATTGAGAGACTCCCCACTTAAGTATGACATCATGGAAAAGAAGGCATATTCCTTGGTGAAGGCCCTTAAGGAATTTAGAACTTATATCTTGCATTCCCATGTCATTGCTTATGTTCCTAGCAATTCTGTAAAAGATATTTTGACTCAGCCTGATCCTAAAGGGAGAAGGGGAAAATGGATAAAAATGTTGTTGGAGTATGACCTTGAGATCAAACCTAGAAAGATGATTAAAGGTAAGGGGATTGCAAAGTTGATGGCACAGTCCAATTATGATGTCTTGGGAATAAATTTCATTAATGGCTTATCAACAAATTCAGAAGAAGAAACAGTCCCACAGGTATCCCAAAAATTCCTTGATTCTCCTTGGTATGCTGATATTATTTATGTACTAAGAAATTTACAAGCTCCTCCCGAGTTAAGAAAAACCAAATCTAGATTTTTGAAATTGAAAGAAACAAAGTTTTGCATTCTGGACCATTCTTTGTATTGGAAAGATTCAGGTGGGATATTGCTAAATTTTTTGCTGGAGGAAGAAATTAAAAAATCTATCAAAGAGCTTCACAAAGGTGACTGTGGGGGGCATCATTTTTGGAAGACTATTGTGCACACAATACTAAGGGAAGGGTTCTATTGGCCTAGTATTTTTTCTAATGTATACAAGGAAGTTTCCAGCTGTCATGAATACCATATTTTTGATGGAAAAAGAAAGCTACAACATATACCTTTAAATCCTATCTATGTTGAAGCACCATTCATGCAATGGGGCCTTGATTTTATAGGAGAAATTCATCCTCCGTCCTCAGCTCAACATAGGTGGATACTGACAGACACATATTACTTCACCAAATGGATTGAAGCAGTGCCCACAAGGCAAGCTACTGATACTGTAATCATTCAATTTTTAGAAAGAAATATTTTGTCTAGATTTGGTTTTCCAGTCAAGATCATTACTGACAATGAAGCAACATTCAAATCCAAGAAAATGGAGAAATTCTGCAGTGACTATAATATAACTCTTGGCCATTCCACAACTTATTACCCACGGGGTAATGGGTTGGCTGAATCATTTAACAAAATCTTGACTAGGATTATTAAGAAGATTTTGCAAGAAAATACGAAAGCTTGGCACAAAAATCTCATCTATGCGTTATGGGATGATAGGATTACCACTAAAAGGTCTATTTATGCATCCCCTTTTCAGATTGTATATGGTAAAGTGGAAGTTTTTCCTACATCATTAGGAATTCCAGTGATGAGACTGATACAAGAACAAGAAGTTGAATCAAATGATTCTCTAAGGAGAGTAAACCAATTAATCCATGTGCAACAGATGATGGAACATGTCTTCAATAAATCACAATTGCACCAAGATAAAATGAAAAGAACTTTTGACATGCATACTAAGGAAGATAATTTCAAGGTGAATTATTTGGTACTGAAGTGGTATGAAAGGAATGAAGATAGAGGGAAATATGGGAAGTTTGATCATCTTTGGCTGGGACCATTCAGGATTGTTGCATACCATGGGAACAATCTCAATTTAGTGTAGGAGCTTAATGGAGATCTTATTGGTGGAGTGTTATCCACAAATTTGGTCATTGTGATGATGTCATGATGATGTTATGATGATAGAAAATCAAGCTCTTCACTAAGAACACTTTCCTGAGAAAATTTACAGTTGTCTGCTTCCAGAAATCACATTTTGAAGAATGTTCGCAGGCTACCTAAATACTTGCCTGTGAGAATGCCTGATTCTCACATGCTGCATTAAGCTGGGGTGTGAACTTCTCACACTGTACTCATTGTTAGGGTGCGAACATGTTCTTAAAGGGGAAAAAGATAAAAATCTCGAACCTTCTAGAAGGGAATCTTCTAGAAGGGTGAGTTGGCCTTCGAATGGTTATTCAGGTGCTGGCTTTCCAGATATCTTGGGATCATTCCCTATCCAAGTAACTAATCTATCTTCTCCTATATATTGAGGAGATTGCTCATGGAAAGGGTTAAGTTAAGTTATAAGCAAGCTAGCAAGAGATTGATTGGAGAATTAGTGCAAGACTGTATGGAGGACTGATGCTACAGTAGCTAGAGACAACAACAAAGTCATCAAATGTGGTTGATTTTCTTCATGCATGAGCAAGTGTGTGTGTCAGAGATAGGAGCCATCGAAAGGAGATCTACAACATCAAGGCTCAGGTTGTATGTTTCACTTTCAATTAATTCAATACAGTAATATGTCCCTTTCCCATAAAGATGATGTCACTTTATTACATAATTCCTTGATCACATGTATAGATTAGCTATTGAATATATTGATCAGCTTTCACTTCGATTGGTTTGTTCTGTTGTGATTTGAACGGGACAAGGGCATTGGAGTGTAGTTTGGAACAACAGAGATATAAGGAAAGCGTTCATAAGGTATGTCCATAATCCTTACTTCTTAGTTCATTCAATAGGCTAGATCTAGGGAAAGTGTATTATTCTGTCCTGTTTTGTTCTAGATCCAGGTGGATCTAGGGAGATCGGTTTGTGTCCGCACTCACAGATTTATCCTTAAACAAAATTGGGGACTCCAATGGGGACCTATCCCTTTTTTCTTTATGGTTTTCGAGTTTTCTATGGCCATTTGCTCTATTTGAATTTTTCTCTTGATTTGTCAGTCTTTGAGTCCTCAGGATATCCTGAGAGACCTTCTGGGTCTATAAGCCAGTTTGAATTTTGCTAGCATTTTCAAAATTTTCATTATCTTCAGGCATTCTCGCACTATGTGCATTTACAACCTGTGAGAACCACTGAAGTTCGCACCCTGCATATAGGGTCCAGTGCGAACAGTTCGCAGTTTGCTTTAAGGTAGCCTGCGAGAATACCATCTTCTCGCACTGTGTTCTACTACTTGCCTGCAAACATATTTTTTGAAATTTTTGAATTTAAGTTTTGAATTTGTCAACTCCTTAGATCTATTGATTTACACCTTTTTGGCTTATTGGATCATTGACTTATCTATCTTTTGCTTTAGTTTTCTTGCTTGAACTTGATCTAGGGTTTCAAGGTTTTTCTAGCCTTTGTAGCTTGACTTTCATTTCTTAGCTCTTGTTGGCATTTTCTTTCTCTCTGACTTCTGGAGTTGAGTGTGTCTGACTGGCTGAGAACCAGGGATTGGTTGAGAGTTGAGTGTTTGGTGTTTCTCTTATGTTTGTTGGTTCGAAAGGACATTTTTCATTTGCATTGAGGAACTCCTTGGTTTGCTTTCATTTTTACTTTCGTTGAAAGTTTTGGCTGGGTTGTCATTGTTTGATTATTGATGGTTTGATTTTCTTTTCTCATTAATCAGAGTTCTTCTTGGAAAGTGAACTGCATGTTTTCTTTCAAGTTTTTGTTTTTTGCCTTTGCGAAAACATTGAAAATCAAATTTTAAGAGTATTGAAGTTTTGAAAAAGACATATAGAAATTGCTCATTGATAAGTGATTGTTTGCATTGGCATCTGAAAGGAAATTGACCAGTGCATTTGCATTGTAGTATTGAGATTGATTCGGAAATCGTTCTCTCTCTCCCATAACTAGGATTCATCGAATGAAAAAGAATTATATTTCATCATATACTTGCATTATTTGGGTCAGAGTCACACACCATGAGTTTCACTTTCGTTACCTTTGAGTAAACAACAACTTTTAAAAACATTGCGTAATATTAAAATTGATCTAGTAACTCTTTTCTAGGGCTCTTTTACACCAACATTTAGCTAGGCTAGTGCTTTGGAGTAGGAAGAGAGACACACTCTCCAAAAGCTCAAATACACACAATAGCATCTTGAGTTAGGGA
>SNQJ01S0110989.1:0-22637 GCA_010110895.2 Picea sitchensis | reverse complement strand
TAGTGATTTTTTTTGTCTTAGGGATATATAACATTAGCTCTCACAATAGACTCAAACAACCATATCATGACTTACATATAAATATACATATGTTTAGGTCATGTATATAGGTGTTTTTTTTTTTTTCATGTGGTTCACTGCACCAGATATTAGTGCTCTTGCTACTTCCACGTAAACCTCCTCAGAATCCATGAGAGAACATAGGGAGGGATGGTATTCAAAATATCTCATTTAAGGGAATAACATGTCACTTACAAGGAATTGAACTTGGGTGGGGAGGGTAACATTCATTCCTCCCAACCACCCAAGCTACATCCAATGGACATTAGGTGTTATAGTATTTTATGTTGTATAATAAAAATCTTTTCAATGTAAACAACATGGGTAGAAAAGGGAAACAAGTTCCTCAATTAATTCATTGTCTATCAAGTGAAATTTTAAAGAGGCTTAAGTCGAGCTAGTATGGAAAAAATATATTTATTGTGCCATCTGGATAGGGTAGTTCTTATGCAACTAAGATTTTTCCAATTACAGAAATTGAATCATAATGTATGTTTAATTAACCGGTGTTCCAACAATCAAACCCGATGAGCAATGGTAGCACAACTAAAATGAAATAAGAAGACAAAATCACCAATGACGAAATTCAAATGTATTTTCCCTGAAAGATGTATACTAACATACAGTACCAAAAGATGCAACTAGAATATGCAATTACCAACTAGCAATGGAAAATAGCAAGGCTAAAGATGAGTTGTCTCTTGGATACATTTGCTTTCTAGATATTATTGTATAAGATCCCATTAGACATAAGACTTATAAAAAATACAAAAGATAGAAGTTTCATATTGACTATATTGGTGCCATAAATTATCATTGTGAGGTCATATGACCAACTTGACGTATCTAACTCCAAATTTCATAGGGGAAGATAGGAAGGCTGAAGATGAGTTGTCTCTTGGATACAAAATTAGGCAACGAACTTAGGCAATTGTTGATTTTTTCTATGATTAAGAGACTATTGTGTTGGGTTTTTCCTGAGGGAAATCTGCAAATGGGCTCTTCTTCCCTGCACTAGAGAACTTTTTCCTAAAGGACATTGTAGCAAAGAGAGGATATATGATGCTTTGCATGTGTTGTGATTGGTCATGCTTGTGTAGTAATTGGCTGAGAGGAAGAGGCTCATAGCTTATTGAAGGTTGGTTCAGATGCTTGGAATACCCTGTGGTGTGGGAATCGGCCGAGTAAACAAGCAATCTAAGATAAAACACAATTTTGTTCCAAGTATTTTTTTGTTTCACAAGAAAACAAACCACAAATAGTCAACTTGGAACACTTCATTTAATGACATATTATACCTTAGTTGATTGCATTGATTCAATGCTTACTATACATAATGTCATAAAATGTGTATGTTTCACAGTCATTTACCTTGATTTGATGATTTCTTTCAATAATGCCAAAAAAACTCCAAAGTAACACATTCATATTTTTGAATTATAAATTTTATTTTTTATCATTTACAAAATTTATTAATTTTATTTTTTAAATAAAAAATATTAGCTCGTAGAGATTATAATTTTAAATAAATCCTAGCTTCTTATCAAACTACAACACACAAAGATTACAAAGTCGTCAAACATTAGCTCGTAGAGATTATAATTTTAAATAAAACCTTATCTTGTGAGATTTTTCAAGAATATTTTAATGATATTTTTATAATATCCAAGGATGTCGTTTTAAAATATAATTAACTCTTGAAAAATAAACCATGATAGTACGGATTGTGTGCCTTCATATATAAATACTTCAAAAGCCTACAATGATGATGGATTTCAATTAAATATTTTTTATATCAATGAACTAGGCTAGTCAGGATTGCAAGCCTTCATATTTAAACACTTCAAGAGCCTACATTGATGATGGATTTCAATTAAATATTTTTTATATCTACATTGATTTGTGTGAATGGTTGTTCATAGTACATTTTGACGTTACCTATGTTCCTGCATGCATTTGGACCGCATACCATTCCACCTTTTTGAAAATGCATGTTGTACATATGTCTTTGGATGTCCAACCACCTCTTTAAATGCACATTGCATATGTCATCTATTTGTTAGCATGTGCCAAGTTTTCCATGCCTTCTAGGACGTGCCCAGCCAGGTCAAGTGTTCGACTCTATGAAACCTCGAGGAGTACAAGCAACACAACGTAGATGAAATTTTTCTAGTTCAGTCATTTTGTGTGAATAAAATGAATAGTCTTACAGTTGGGTCCTGGTTTTATAGGTGACATAAAACTATTTTGCAATGCGAATACGATTGAATTCGAGTTTGTTGCCCCATGACCTCCCTTGAGCTTAGAACTCTTAAGAGAATATGAATAAAATACTATTTGGGAAGATATGTCCAAAGAAGGTGAAGGGTTCTTGTCTGGATCGATTCATCCCACCACCGACTGAAGCGGTCTCTAAGTGTATGTTATTTGTTAAATCCCTCCCTAGTAAATTTTCCATAAATAGATCTAGTTTTCCTGGTTTCTCTTTGTATATCAAGTACATGTCTACCTAGTCGATTTGGACATGATCTTCGATATAAATAAATAAAAAGTATATATCTATATAGCAATTTGTACACAGTCATATTGCATTGGGAAAAATCATGATTACTGAAAATATATTAAAGCAAGTTGCAATCAGTACAAAATAAACTAGATAAACATATTGAAATGAATGTCAATAACTTCATGTCAACAATGCCATTTTTTTAAACATCTCCATCAGATAAAAAAATACACATCCTAATCGAATGTTGGACAATATTCATAATGCAGGGAAGGAACTGGTGAATGAAATAGAACTGCATCTGAGTATCCACAGTAGTTTATGTGAATTTTATTTTGTACCGGAAGATCCCACTCTCTCGAGGGGATTCGACCTCTACATACACACATTCTCTAAACTCTTGTTGTAAAGCGTTATAGACTAGTGTATTGTCAAAACAATAATAGTTTCCCAGAATCTGTTTAATATCCTTGGTGGTGTTAAAATTTTGGTATGCTCATTTAACCATAGAAAATTTCACATCATTGTCACCCAACCATAGGCATTCACTTTGCCACCCCCGAGCACACTAACCTTTTCTTAGATAGAATGATTTTGGAAATTCCACACTAGAACCAACAGATAAAACCTAACCAGAAACACCATTGTTGCAGAAACAATACAATACCAAGAGAACGTACCTCTACTAATAGAAGTGTACCTTTACCAAGAGAAGCACACAAGAGAGATACTGGAAATACTAATATTACACCACGACAACTGTTGCACTACCCTCTCCAGACTTGCGCCTCCTTCTGATGCAAATGCAACTGCTACAACTACTAGTCCTCATACTTGTGCCCTCCTTCTACTGAGTGATTGTATGGGAATGTAAAAATGAGCTAAGGTGTCACCTTATTTATAATTATTCTGCTAGTGAACTTTTCCCACAGTGTCAACCTCTTTTTTCTGGCAAATATAATTTACTTTGACTTTTTTTCGCAGTGTTGACTTCCCTTTCTAGGGCTTTCTATTACTTTATTATTATTCTCCTTGGGTTGAATTCTCTTCTAGGGTTTTCACACATATGTTTAATGGTTCTCTTATTTCTAGAATATTGTATTCTAAGTACAAAGGTTACACTTGGAGGTTAATACCTCCCGCAACTACCAAAACATTAATAGGTGGCCTCCAAGGCATAATAATGAGGTATTGTGGAGAACGAGAAGTAATACATTATACATCCAATACCAATTCCCGCTCTAATTTGGAGTGGTGGTCAAGGATTTATATTCTCTCCAACCTAAGAGAACAAGGTTATCTTTGAATGAAGTGATTCAATTAGTAGAAATCTCCTTTTCTGAATGAAAGAAGAAACTTTTTAGCCATACTTGACGGAGAGACCTTGTCAACTGGGTCAAGGCTTCTTGAATCCACTTTTCCTAAGATAATAACAAACTACACCCTTCTTCCATCCATTGAGTTCGTTTCCACAGTGTTGGTTCTTCCAAAGTTTATTTCTTCTTCCATGTCGTTGAAGTATTTTGGAATGGGGGTGCAGAGAAACCGCATTGTGAGCATAAGTGGATAATTTCATGAAAGCCATGACATCTAAAGGGTAACTTCCAATAGTTGACCCTTTGATGTGAGACTTTGTCTTTGAATACAATTTCAACATTTCCTACTAGACCTTTTTGAGCATCCACCTCGATTTGGATCCAAGCCCAGTGACAATCCATCTTGGAAGTCCAATTGGGTTCTAAAACAACAAAGGACCCTATCTTGTTTTCGATGGCATCCAGTGCCTCCCTTGACTAGAATCCCAAGGGAAAACTTGGAAATATAACCCAAACTAACATCACCACTATTGGCTCCTTGATAGGGTCAAAATCAACCATCTAGGTCTTAAGAATTAGACCATAAGGACCCCAAGTCCAATCTTTCCTTAATAGTGCGTTATAGTCCTCCTCCGAGTGAAGCAAAAATGAGTTTCATCCTCTAGTAAGGGAATGAGCCTCTGGGACGTAATCGAGCATTGGTTTCCCGTGTAGTTCCATCCACCTATTTAGGGTTGATTCACCTGTAGCCCTTTCATTAAAACATCCAATGAGATTCCTTCCAACAAATCAAATGACCTATGCTACATAAATATCATTACCAACTAGCATCTGGATGATCCCTCTTTTTTCCCAAATTCACTTCGAGCTCTTCTTGGGTCATGTAGCAACTAAACCATAAGCCCCTTCAACACCCTTAATATCCCTCCGTAAACCCTAACTATTTTCTTCCCTTTTTCCAGTCCTAGATGCCCCTTCCAGTCTTCGCTACCGAAGAGTTTCGCTGGAGAAGAGATTTGATTGCTACCAGGAGAGAGAGAAACATAAAAATTATGGAATCCATGATTTTCGATGGGGTCATTAAGTTGGTTACATTTTGCTTGATCATTGAATCCTTTCACTCGTGTGATAAGACTTATGTCAGTGCTAACTATATCCTCAGGATGGGAGTTGGGGGAGAATTCTGATCAACTTTTCCTTTCCAGAAACTCCTCAAGTGTTTAAATATTTTATCTCCTCACCGTTAATTCTCGATTCCTCTACCATGTCGAGAAGATCGTCACCCACCAACTCGAAAAAGTGGAGGAAGAACTCCATTGTCTAGCCATCTAGGCCTGGGATTTTATCTTTGGTAAAGAGTTTAAGGATACTCTCTATGTCCTCCAATGTGCACGGTTTTTCCAGTGTTCCTAAATCTTCTTCTGACACCAATGTTTGATAAGTGTTGGCCAACGATATTTGATCATCACTAATCAATCCAGTGTTGTTGTCTTCTTGTTTAAAGTACTTTACCGCTCCATTCTTTAGTTCAGATTGATTGGATAGTAATAATCCTTCCTCACTGTGCAGGTCCCAAATGTATTTGCAGTTTTTTTGGGCACTTGCAAGTTTGTGGAAGAACTTTGTATTGCGATCTTCGCTACGAAGCCAAACAACCCTGCTTTTTTGATGCCAAGATTCTTCCTCATCTTTTAATAACAATGCTCTGGCCGCTTCCTTTTTACATATGAGTTCACTTATGTCCTTGTTTGTTAAATCTTCCAGTGAATCATGATATAAAAACACTAAATACGATTCAAGTGTTTCCAACTTTTGTTGACAATGTGTTTTTATTTCTTTCTCCATTTCTTTAATTCCCTTTTTAAGCATTGAAGCTTCCAGACCAGTCTCCGTTGGCGCCCAGATTCTTGTAGAAATTTTGAATCCTGCAAAATGTCTAGGACAATTCGTTGAAAATCCACTTCCTTAATCCAACAAGGAATTAATTTAACGTATTAATTCCAAAAGAAAATAATCCAGCAAACTTCGGGGATTTCCACCCCATTTCTTTGTGTAATTTATGTTATAAAATTATTGCAAAATTGTTGGCCAATAGATTGAGGCCGATTCTTTTTAAAGGTATAGTCGAGGAACAATTGGGATTCCTGCATGGAAGACAGATTCTAGATGTGGTGGGCAGGACACAGGAATGCCTCCACAACATAAAAACAAAAAATCAAAAGGCTTTAATCATGACGCTTGACCTAAGGAAAGCTTATGATATGATTAGTTGGGACTTTGTTCATCTGATTCTTGTAAAGACTAGCTTCGGGCAAAAAACTACAAGATGGCTTATGAGTTGCATAACTTCTGTTTCCTATGCGGTTTTAATAAATGGTGAACCTTCTACATTTTTTTTAGAGGGGAAAGGGACTTAGACAGGGGTGCCCTTTGTCACCGCTCCTTTTCATCCGGATTATGGAAAGTCTGAGCATTCTTATCAAAATGGCGAAGGAAGCTGGCTCATTAACTGGAATACAGGTCACTCGGCTCACGAAGATCCTACATCTCCTATTTGCGGATGATGTATTGATTCTGACAAAGGCTTGTCACAAGGAATGGACGGTGATTTCTGACCTTCTAAAAGTTTTTCAAAACTCTACTGGTCTTCAGATTAATGAAGGAAAATCGATTATTTTCTCAGCTGGCATGGACGAACCAGACCTGTTGCAATACAAAGTTATTACCCCTTTAGCTTTGATTCTATTGATTCGGGAATTAAGTACCTTGGATACTTTCTGAAACCAAACTGTTATAAAGCAACTGATTGGGGTTGGCTAATTAAAAAAATTGAAAAACGACTTGCCCACTGGTGCAATCGGTGGCTTACATTGGGAGGTTGTCTAGTGTTGATCAATGCGGTGATTATCAGTCGATCGGTTTTCTGGATGTCATTGGCTCCCATTCCATCTTCAATACTCAACAGACTCCGTCAACTAATCTATTCTTTCCTCTGGTCTGGGGGAAAAGAGAAAAAACATTTTCACCTCTATAATTGGGAAAGCCTGGCAAAACCAAAATCCGCTGGAGGATGGGGGCTAAAGAACTTGGTTATCTTCAACAAAACATTGGCGGCGAAATCCCTCTGGGGTGGACTAACTAGGGAAGGGAATTGGCAAAAGGTAATCAACGAAAAATATATCCCTTTTGAGTCTGTCTCATTGTGGTTCAGAACGGAAACTTTCACAAGTGGGGCATCTTCTCCGTTCYGGAGGCATTTGCTCAAATCAAAATACTTACTGGATCACTGGTTATGCTGGAAGACGGGAAAGGGAACTGCGATCCAGGTGGGAAGGGATCATATCATGGGCCTCAACAACCTTTTATTTCTGTCGGTTCCAATTTTGACTGCATTAAAAAGCATAGGACTTACTTTTCTTTACCAAGCTCCAACGGTGTCTTGCAGTCCTATTGGAAAGACTCTCGACAAGCGGGATTATCTGGTGATCTAGCACAGATTTGGGAAATATTTATTCGTGCGCTCATGGGAGCTGGAATTGCTCTTGAACCCAAGGAGGATGAATTAAGATGGTCTGGGGGAGACGGCTCCGGCTTTCCGATGGTAAGAAATTTGTATACTAACATATTTTCCCTGAAAGATGTAAGCAAATGTATTTTCCCTGAAAGATGTATACTAACATACAGTACCAAAAGATGCAACCAGAAAATGCAATTACCAACTAGCAATGGAAAATAGCAAGGCTGAAGATGAGTTGTCTCTTGGATACATTTGCTTTCTAGATATTATTGTATAAGATCCCATTAGACATAAGACTGATCAAAAATACAAAAGCTAGAAGTTGCATATTGACTATATTGGTGCCATAAATTATCATTGTGAGGTCATATGACCAACTTGACGTATCTAACTCCAAATTTCATAGGGGAAGATAGGAAGGTTGAAGATGAGTTGTCTCTTGGATACGAAATTAGGCAACGAACTTAGGCAATTGTTGATTTTTACTATGATTAAGAGACTATTGTGTTGGGTTTTTCCTGAGGGAAATCTGCAAATGGGCTCTTCTTCCCTACACTGGAGCACTTTTTCCTAAAAGACAATGTATCAAAGAGAGGATATCTCATGCTTTGCATGTGTTGTGATTAGTCATGCTTGTGTAGTAATTGGCTAAGAGGAAGAGGCTCATAGCTTATTGAAGGTTGGTTCAGATGCTTGGAATACCCTGTGGTGTGGGATTTGGTCMATTAAACAAGYAATCTGAGATAAAACACAATTTTGTTCCAAGTATTTTTTTGTTTCACAAGCAAACAAACCACGAATAGTCAACTTGGAACACTTCATTTAATGACATATTATACYTTAGTTGATTGCATTGATTCAATGCTTACTATACATAATGTCATAAAATGTGTATGTTTCATAGTCATTTACCTTGATTTGATGCTTTCTTTCAATAATGCCAAAAAAACTGTAAAGTAACGCATTCATATTTTTGAATTATAAATTTTATTTTTTATCATTTACAAAATTTATTAATTTTTTTTTTTAAATAAAAAAATATTATCTCGTAGAGATTATAATTTTAAATAAAACCTAGCTTCATGGATAACCTAGCTTCTTATCAAACTACAATGCACAAAGATTAAAAATCGTCAAACATTAGCTCGTAGAGATTATAATTTTAAATAAAACCTTATCTTGTGAGATTTTTCAAGAATATTTTGACGATATTTTTATAATATCCAAGGATGTCATTTTAAAATATAATTAACTCTTGAAAAATAAACCATGATAGTAGGGATTGTGTTCCTTCATATTTAAATACTTCAAAAGCCTACAACGATGATGGATTTCAATTAAATATTTTTTATATCAATGAACTAGGCTAGTCGGGATTGCAAGCCTTCATATTTAAATACTTCGAGAGGCTACATTGATGATGGAGTTCAATTAAATATTTTTTATATCTACATTGATTTGTGTGAATGGTTGTTCATAGTACAATTTGACGTTACATGTGTTCCTGCATGCATTTGGACCACATACCAATCCACCTTTTTGAAAATGCATGTTGTACATCTGTCTTTGGATGTCCAACCACCTCTTTAAATGCACATTGCATATGTCATCTATTTGTTAGCATGTGACAAGTTTTCCATGCCCTCCAAGACGTGCCCAACTAGGTCAAGGGTTCGACTCTATGAAACCTCGAGGAGTACAAGCAACGCAACGTAGATGAAATTTTTCTAGTTCAGTCATTTTGGGAGAATAAAATGAATAGTCTTACAGTTGGGTCCTAGTTTTACAGGTGACAGAAAACTATTTTGCAATATGAATACGATTGAATTCGAGTTTGTTGCCCCATGACTTCCCTCGAGCTTACAACTCTCAAGAGAATATGAATAAAATACTATTTGGGAAGATATGGCCAAAGAAGGTGAAGGGTGCTTGTCCGGATCGATTCATCCTACCATCGATTGAAGCGGTCTCTAAGTGTATGTTATTTGCTAAATCCCTCCCTAATAAAGTTTCCATAAATAGATCTAGTTTTCCTGGTTTCTCTTTGTATATCAAGTACATGTCTACCTAGTCGATTTGGACATGATCTTCGATATAAATAAATAAAAAAGTATATATCTATATAGCAGTTTGTACACAATCATATTGCATTGGGAAAAATCATGATTACTGAAAATATATTAAAGCAAGTTGCAATCAGTACAAAATAAACCAGATAAACATATTGAAATGAGTGTCAATAACTTCATGTCAACAATGACATTTTTTTAAACATCTCCATCAGATAAAAAATACACATCCTAATCGGATGTTGGACAATATTTATAATGCAAGGAAGGAACTGGTGAATGAAATGGAACTGCTTCTGAGTATCCACAGTATTTTATGTTAATTCTATTTTGTACCAGAAGATCCCACTCTCTCGAGGGGATTCGACCTCTACATACACACATCCTCTAAACTCTTGTTGTAAAGCGTTATAGACTAGTGTATTGTCAAAACAATAATAGTTTGCCAAAATCTGTTTAATAGCCTTGGTGGTGTTAAAATTTTGGTATGCTCATTTAACCATAGAAAATTTCACATCATTGTCACCCAACCATAGGCATTCACTATGCCACCCCCGAGCACACTAACCTTTTCTTAGATAGAATGATTTCGGAAAGTCCACACTAGAACCAACAAATAAAACCTAACAAGAAACACCACTGTTGTAGCAACAATACAATACCAGGAGAACATACCTCTACTAATAGAAGTGTACCTTTACCGAGAGAAGCACACAAGAGAGATACCAGAAATACTAATATTACACCACGACAACTGCTGCACTACCCTCTGTAGACTTGCACCTCCTTCTGTTGCAAATGAGATAAGGCATCACCTTATTTATAATTATTTTTCCAGTGAAATTTTCCCACAGTGCCAACCTGTCTTTTGTGGCAAATATTATTTACTTTGACTTTTTTTCACAGGGCCGACTTCCCTTTCTGGGGTTTTCTATTACTTTATTATTATTCTCCTTGGGTCGACTTCTCGTCTAGGGTTTCCACACATATGTTTAATGGTTCTCTTACTTCTGGAATATTGTATTCTAAGTACAAAGGTTACACTTGGAGGTTAATACCTCCCGCAACTACCAAAACATTAACAGGTGGCTTCCAGGGCATAATAATGAGGTATTGTGGAGAACGAGAAGTAATACATTATACATCCAATACCAATTCCCACTCTAATTTGGAGTGGTGGTCAAGGATTTATATTCTCTCCACACCTAAGAGAACAAGGGAGTCTTTGAATGCAGTGATTCAATTAGTATAAATCTCCTTTTCTGAATGAAAGAAGAATCTTGTCAGCCATACTTGATGGAGAGACCTTGTCAACTGGGTCATGGCTTCTTGAATCCACTTTTCCTAAGCTAATAACAAACTACACCCTTCTTCCATCCATTGAGTTCATTTCCACAGTGTTGGTTCTTCCAAAGTTGATTTCTTCTTCCATGTCTTTGAAGTCTTTTGGAATAGGGGTGCAGAGAAACCACATTGTGAGCATAAGTGGCTAATTTCATGAAAGCCATGACATCTAAAGGGTAACTTCCAATAGTTGACCCTTTGATGTGAGACTTTGTCTTTGAATACAACGTCAACATTTCCTACTAGACCTTCTTGAACATCCACCTCGATTTGGATCTAAGCCCAACAACAATCCATCTTGGAATCCCAATTGGGTTCTAGACCGACAAAGGACCCTATATTTTTTTCGATAGCATCTAGTGCCTCCCTTGACTAGAATCCCAAGGGAAAACTTGGACATATAACCCAAACTCACATCACCACTACTGGCTCCTTGATAGGGTCAAAATCAACCATCTAGGTCTTAAGAATTAGACCAGAAGGACCCCAAGTCCAATCTTTCCTTAATAGTGTGTTATAGTCCCCCTTCGAGTGAAGAAAAAATGAGTTCCATCCTTTAGCAAGGGAATGAGCCTTTGGTACATAACCGAGCATTAGTTTCCAATGCAGTTCCATCCACCTATTTAGGGTTGCTTCACCCGTATCCTTTCCATTAAAACGACCAATGAGATTCCTTCCAACAAATCGAATGACCTATGCTACAGAAATATCCTTACTAACTACCATATGGATGATCCCTCTTTTTTCCTGAATTCACTTTGAGTTCTTCTTGGGTTGTGTAGTGACTAAACCATAAGCCCCTTCGACACCCTTACTCTCCCTCCGTAAACCCTTACTATTTTTTTCCCTTTTTTCTAGTCCTCGATGCTCCTTTCAGTTTTCGCTACCGAAGAGTTTGGCTGGAGAAGAGCTTTCATCGATAAGAGACTATTGTGTTGGGTGTTTCCTGAGGGAAATATGAAAATGGGCTCTTCTTCCCTGCACTGGAGAACCTTTTCCTAAAGGAATTTGTAGCAAAGAGAGGATATCTCATGTTTTTCTTGTGTTGTGATTTGTCATGTTTGTGTAGTAATTGACTAAGAGGAAGAGGCTCATAGCTTATTGAAGGTTGGTTCAGATGCTTGGAATACCTTGTGGTGTGGGAATTGGTCGAGTAAACGAGCAATCTGATATAAAACACAATTTTGTTCCAAGTATTTTTTTTGTTTCACAAGCAAACAAACCACGAATAGTCAACTTGGAACACTTCATTTAATGACATATTATACCTTAGTTGATTGCATTGATTCATACATAATGTCATAAACTGTGTAAGCTTCATAGTCATTTAACTTGATTTGATGCTTGCTTTAAATAATGCCAAAAAAACGGCAAAGTAACACATTCATATTTTTAAATTATAAATTATATTTTTTATCTTTTACAAAATTTATTAATTTTATTTTTTAAATAAAAAATATTAACCCTATTGCACCTAGCTTCATGGATAACCTACCTTATTATCAAACTACAATGCACAAATATTACAAAATCATCAAACATTAGCTCATAGAGATTATAATTTTAAATAAAACCTTATCTTGTAAGATTTTTCAAAAATATTTTGACGATATTTTTATAATATCCAAGGATGTTGTTTTAAAGTATAATTAACTCTTGAAAAATAAACCATGATAGTAGGGATTGTGTGCCTTCATATTTGAATACTTCAAAAGATTAATGATGATGGATTTCAATTAAATATTTTTTATATCAATGAACTAGGCTAATCGGGATTGCAAGCCTTCATATTTAAATACTTCGAGAGCCTACATTGATGATGGATTTCAATTAAATATTTTTTATATCTACATTGATTTGTGTGAATGGTTGTTCATAGTACATTTTGACGTTACCCATGTTTCTGCATGCATTTAGACTGCATACCAATCCACCTTTTTGAAAATGCATGTTGTACATATGTCTTTGGATGTCCAACCACCTCTTTAAATGCACATTGCATATGCCATATATATGTTAGCATGTGCCAAGTTCTCCACACCCTCCAGGACGTGCCCAACCAGGTCAAGGGTTCGAATCTATGAAACCTCGAGGAGTACAATCAACACAACATAGATGAAATTTTTCTAGTTCGATCATTTCAGGCGAATAAAACGAATAGTCTTACAGTTGGGTCCTGGTTTTACAGGTGAAAGCAAACTATTTTGCAATCTAAATACGATTGAATTCAAGTTTGTTGCCCCACCACCTCCCTCGATCTTAGAACTCTCAAGAGAATATCAATAGAATATTTTTTGGGATGATATGGCCAAAGAAGGTGAAGGGTTATTCTTTGGATCGACTCGTCCAACCACCGACTGAAGCGGTCTCTTAGTGTATGTTATTTGCTAAATCCCTCCCTAACAAAGTTTCCATAAATATATCTAGTTTCCCTGGTTTCTCTTTGTATATCAAGTACCTGTCTACCTAGTCGATTTGGACATGATCTTCGATATAAATAAATAAAAAACTATATATTTATACAACAATTTGCACACAATCATATTGCATTGGGAAAACTCATGATTACTGAAAATATATTAAAGCAAGTTGCAATCAGTACAAAATAAACTGGATAAACATATTGAAATGAATGTCAATAACTTCATGTCAACAACGCATTTTTTTTAAACATCTCCATCGGATGAACAAATACACATCTTAATTGGATGTTGGACAATATTCATAATGCAGGGAAGGAATTGGTGAATGAAATAGAACTGCATCTGAGTATCCACGGTATTTTATGTGAATTTTATTTTGTACCAGAAGATCCCACTCTCTCGAGGGGAGTCGACCTCTACATACACACATTCTCTAAACTCTTGTTGTAAAGCGTTATAGACTAGTGTATTGTCAAAACAATAATAGTTTCCCAAAATCGATTTAATATCCTTGGTAGTGTTAAAATTTTGGTATGCTCGTTTAGCCATAGACAATTTCACATCATTGTCACCCAACCATAGGAATTCACTATGCCACCCTCGTGTACACTAACATTTTCTTAGACAAAATGATTTCGGAAATTCCACACTAGAACCAACAAATAAAACCTAACCAAAAACACCACTGCTGCAGCAACAACAAAATACCAAGAGAACTTACCTCTACTAATAGAAGTGTACCTTTACCAAGAGAAGCACACAAGAGAGATACTAGAAAGAATAAGATTACACCATGACAATTGTTTCACTACCCTCTCCAGACTTGCGCCTCCTTCTGCTGCAAATGCAGCTGCTGCAACTACTACTCCTCATACTTGTGCCCTCCTTCTACTAAGTGAGTGTATGAGAGTGTACAAATGAGCTAAGGCGTCACCTTATTTATACTTATTCTCCTAGTGAACTTTTCCCACAGTGTTAACCTGTCTTTTCTGGCAAATATAATTTACTTTGACTTTTTTTTCGCAGGGATGACTTCCCTTTCTAGGGTTTTCTATTACTTTATTATTATTCTCCTTGGGTCAACTTCTCTTCTAGGGTTTTCACACATCTGTTTAATGGTTCTCTTACTTCTGGAATATTATATTTTAAGTACAAAGGTTACACTTGGAGGTTAATACCTCCCGCAACTACCAAAACATTAACATGTGGCCTCTAGGGCATAATAATGAGGTATTGTGGAGAACGAGAAGTAATACATTATACATCCAATACCAATTCCCACTCTAATTTGGAGTGGTGGTCAAGGTTGTATATTATCTCCGCACCTAAGAGAACAAGGGAGTCTCTGAATGCAGTGATTCAATTATTAGAAATCTAAGCATGGTGGTTTCTCAAGCATAAACTTATTTTTTCTCTTTCCCCACTCTCGAGGTTCTCAATATTGATTCGAGTCAAGTACATAGAGATTGATTTTTCTAGGTGCAGTAGGATTTCTTCTTCATTACATATATGACTAGCTAGCTCAGTATCCCTTAGTTATTAAGGGAAATACCTCATATTTATTATATGTATCCCTTCCCTAAAAGTACAAGAAAGCCTTCATTCAAAAGTGACCAGGCCTAACCCTTGAAATAATGGAAGGAAGGTTTGAGTGGATGGACCTGAATGTGATAATGGAAGGAAATAACTTGCATGCTCTAGGCTAGTCCAATATAATAGCTGGTATAACTATGGATATTGAGATAGAATTGTTAATAACTTGTCTGCACGAGCTGGTATTGAGTTTCCTTCCTTATATTGGTTAGTGGAAGTCTTGGTATGACTTTATTAGTGTAGGAAAGTGAAGGTCTTAGTTAGTGCAGGTCTTGGTTAATGAAATAAAGTATAGGGATGAGTGCTTATCGGTTTGAGTTCTTGCCTACGTTAATAAATAGGAAGCTAGAAGGATTAACAACTATAAGATAATGCAGAAACATCCATGGAGGTAATGCCACAATGGGACGGTCATGTGGTAGCGTTCATGGAGGGTAATTAATCTCTTTCCTTAGCAGATGTGACGGTAGTGAAGCAACTATATGGAGAGTGGAAGGATAGTTGTATATGGATGCAGATGGATGGTAATCCATCTCTTCCTTCTTTGATTGGGAAGGTGAATGCTTAGATCTGTGCTTAAATCAATTATTGAATCCTTTCTTAGATAAATATATAAAATATACCAACCTCATAATACAATGCGAAACTCATATATTATTGATACATAAAACAAAGGGAACAATCAATTGAGCTAGTAGCCATGCAAAGCTATCGAAAATCATCATGGGGTGCTTGCAATTCTTGAAGAAGGGAAAATGAGGTAAGTATTGTCTATTTTTTTTCTCCATGGGTAGTAAATTTAATGTATGCACATATGAAAATATATATTTCAAAACGAGAAAAATTGAAAATATATATAACAAAATGAAAAAACTTTTAAGTAATGTTGCATTGTAAACCTGACCTATTGTTGTGGTTATGCAGACTAGTGACAAGTTTGAGAGAAATGGATGTTGGTTTGACAATGGTTTGCAGGGATCAGAGGAAATGAACATTGGTTGGAAGCCAAGAGGAAAGGGTAGACAAAGCCATCGAAGTTTGCATGGTGGTGTATGTGGCAACTGAAGAGAAACCAGGCTATTGAACCATCCATTGAGCGGATGGTTCAATGGAAATATTAGGATATGCAATGCTAACATAAAATGTTAACTAACTAATGGCATATATTGAGATAGCATTAGTTCACTTCAAAATATGTACAATGTAGTTTCCTAGGTTTAAAACAATAGTTTCATAAGTTTAAAACCCCTTGCCTCATCCCTTGCCTTGGTATGATGCCAAATAATACCTTGACATTTTCCATTGGTTAAAACAAATGATGTAAGTATTTGATAGGGCTAGAAAAAGTGTAAATAAAGTAGGAGAATAAAACTTTGGGTTAAGTTTCTTGATTTGTGTGAGGGATTAATGAAAAATGGAAAATTGTTTACAATAGTCTTTATTCTAAAGGAAGGGACTAATAATATACAAGGCTCCAAGGGATTCAAAAAATTGTCAACCATTATGAGCAATTGATATGTGTATCAATAAACTTCAATTATGCAAGGTCTTTGGATTTTCCAAATTTACTAGAGTGTTTTCTAGTATATTGTTCTAATAATAATAAGCATCGACAAAACATTATTTACAATGTAAATTAATAATTAAATTCATATTGGGCACTAAATACAGATTCCATATGATTAAAGTAACCTAAATTTTCTACTGGTGTTTTGGTTGGGCTTAGACCATGGTGACTCAAGCGAGTGGACTCACAATGTCACTGGGAAGTTGACAATGATGGACACGTAAGCCATTATCTTTGAGCACATTAGCAGATGCATCTAATTATGTTGTTTTGGATTTCAAAGACATGATTGAGAATTTCACTTCAATTTCCCCTTCCTTCAGATGTTGGAGAAATCTATGCTTTACCTAGAGGTCTAATGTTGAGGGTTGGGTTTCCATTGCGTGAGCTCCATTTTACTTGTCCTCAAGAACCATTTGAATTTTATGAGACACTAACATGAAGTCCTCACCTTATATGCAAGACCAACCATTAACCCCATTTCCTCTTCAACCTTACACTCAAAACAATGGGGGTTCATGCTGGAAAAAGGCATAGGATACAACATCTTCGATGTTCCCCCTTGGATATTGAAAACCACTTCAACATAGGGTTGAAGATATAGAGGAGATCAAGATGTCTAAGCAATTGTTGTGGGATTCACAAAGCGGAGAGAAATAACCCTCCATTGGATATCTTGAGGCTTCATTCAACAAAGGCTTTCATTGTTGCTCACATGAATCAAAACCATGATGAAAACCATGGAGATGATGCAGGGGGCTTCAAATCCAAGAGAAGGAGGAACATGCTAGTCTGGAATTGTGTGTAAGAGGACAAGAGGATGGGAAGGCTTTGGATTCCCCACATAAGCCAAAATTGGCATGACTACCGGTGGTGGGGAGGTAGGAAGGGAGTTGTGCTCCCCCTACCCATCCTTTAAACTCAACTCTAGCATATAAGTCTTCATGGGAAAATTTATGGGAAGTGAATGTGACTTTCCTTCCATTTATTTGTAGAAAACCACTTCACACTTGTGCACCTATTTTTGGTCATTTTATTTGTAATTATTTTGTTTGCTTGATAGATATAATAGAATTGGGCTTGTTCAAAGAAGAGAGTTTAGCTCGATGAATAAGCATAGCCAGAATGAAAGAGGTTGTATGTCCTTCTAATCTCATGGCACTAATGATTAGAGAGGGAGGAATTCCCAATTACTATTACTGTATGTCTAGTAAGAGAAGAGAGAATCTAGTCAGAAAAGTGAGAAGCTTCGAACCTTGATAAAAGAGTAAGAGCTTCCACCGATTTATGTACTTTAGAAATGTAAATCACTCCACACATACATGCCACCCCAACCATAAATTCAAATATAATATAATCTTTTACCAAAGAACAAGGTAAAAGTAATATTTGTCATAGATTCAATTAATTAAACTAAGGTATTTATATATTTTTTCCTATTAATGAACATGATATAAATCATAGTTTTAAACTTTGATATTAATGAACATGATATAAATAATATTTTTAAACTTTGATACTTATAGTTTGATATGTGTCTTATTGAATTTTAATTTTTAAAGGGCTCTAAGGAGTTAGCCACGCCTTAAAATTTATGATCTAGAAGGTTGTTTGTTTTAGCCCAGAATAAAGTGATTTATAATAATAAAAAATTAAAATGATAAGTGAATGTTAACCAATTTTTCAAAATTATATTTATAATTTTTTTAATATATATATATATATATATATATATATATATATATATATATATATATATATATATATATCCCGGTGGGGTCAGAAAGCGTTGGCCTTGGGGATCCTACCCAAGCCAAGCTATCAAGCGTCGGCTCCACCGACCACCGATGACATTCCCCCCCTCCACCTAACCTCCACATGATGAAAAGTGTATGTATAAATCCTCTAACCCGTACGTCTCCGCCTCCAAACAACATTAATTAGTTCGTCCCTCCCTGATGAGCTTCTCAGGTACATCGACGGGTTATTAGCTAGAACTCCCTTTGTGTCAGTCACCTTGGCTTCATAATGGCCTCATCCATTACTCATCTACATGGTATTAACTTCGGCCTGCTCACTCATCTACATGGTATTAACTTCGGCCTGCTCACTGCACTCTTTGATATGATATCCCACATAATGGACACCATAGTTATTTCTTACCAACTCTGGGTTTGTTTCGACCATATTTCCTTCCCGCTTCACATTTTTTCTCACCTGGTTCTATATGCCCACACTCATACTCTCCCCACACCCCTCTACCCACTTGATTACCCCCTCTCTACAACACCAATGGCCCGAGGAGGCCATTCCTGTAGTGGACGTGGTAACTCCTCCCCGCCAAGGGGTCACACATATTCTTCTCTCATTGTAGTGGCCGAAAACTCAACTGACTCCTATCATGCACATACACCTCCTCAAATCTAGGCTAAAATCAACTTAGTGGAAGCAGATGTCTGATTCCTTTGGTGTTTTGTCACGGATAAGGAGGTTCGGGCCAACACAAGCTCTTGGGTGACAAATACTAGCGGAATTCGCTCCTGCAAATCCCAATATCTGTGAACCATTGAACTCTATTGGCATATGAAATCACTTCTAGGACAATCCCTTGCAGACATAAAGGATGACAAAGAAGATATTATGCTCCATCTTGACGAGATGCAGTCGCAGATTCAACTCCTGGACCATAAGATGAACCTGTTGGCAAGGAAGATTGTCGTAATCAACCTGGAAGTTGTCGCAACGCCTCCTACCTAAGTGCATGAGGAGGTTGGGTCATTCAATACTTAGTTTTTTCTTATGAAAAGTTTTATTTTGTATATCTTAATTTAGGTTGCAAGTCACGGACTTTCAACCATACCTTGAAAATGTCTTGCTATGCATCTATACAGTCCAGTATTAAGTCATATTCAATGTTTTAGATATCACTATTGTCAGTGCTCTAGATCTAAAAGACAGTTTTCATGCAAAGCACTAGTCAAACTATTGCACTGTTGTTGAACTAGTTTCCTTAGTGATAGGCCAACAACAAGATTTTTTGTTATATTTTCAATGACAATATAAATAGATCTAGATTATGGAGAAAAAAATAGTTATATATATTTAAAATATAAAATTAAATAATTTTTTACTTTTGAATCAAAATCTTAAAATATATAAAGAAATATTTAACATTATAGTGATAGAATAAGTAAAATATAAATCTTAAAATATATAAAGAAATATTTAACATTATAGTGATAGAATAAGTAATATAACATTTGATATAGTAAATTTTATTAGTCCCTGCCCTTTGGGCTAAGGGACTATTAGTAATTGATTTTCAATGTTTTTATTAACTTGACACATAAATTAATGAATTTTGATGGTTTTAATCAAAGTTTTACAAAATCATACAATTTAGGTTGTAATTTAACCAAAGTTTTCATTTAAACTTCTTATTTGGCCTCTTCCTAAGGCTAGGGAGAAAATATCATAGTCTATCTTGGTTGAAAGGCTTACATCTACAACCTCATTTTTCGGAAATGAAGTAATGCTAGAAATAACTCTAGCATTACTTCTCAACATTAAATGTTTGCTAATGTTTACTCCTCCCATACTTAGTGCATAGAGCATGTCCTATAGACGTGTCTGTTGCAGTTGCCACCTACAGTACCATGCAGACCTACATACATGAAAATGTGCCTAGATGAGCCTGCTCATACATGAAAACGTGCCTAGATGAGTCTGCTCATACTTCTTGTTTAATCATACCTCTTCTTTACCTACTCAGTCATAAACACAATGTCCTCTCCAATTTCCCCAAGAATCTTTTCCAACCCAACTACCCTGGGAATGACGAAGAAGCCCAATACCACAGGCTGACGTCCTCCTCTTCAGATACTTTTCACGTTGGCCTTCTCCTCTTCAGATACTTTTCGGCTGAGCATGTAAGCCTCTAGAGCCAATGCTATGAATATTGGTTCTAAAAGTGAATTCCTCTCTGTAAGCCATTGTTGTCAGTAAGTTTGGAATATTGCAGTATGTTTAATAGTTGAAGTAAGTAATATTTTGAAAAATGAATCATTCAAATGAACTTTGGTGTTTGATTCCATCAGGAGGAAGGCTTTCCAGATTACCAAGATATTTTCCGCACCGAATCCTCGTCTATTATTTCGCTTTTAGTGTTCTTGGGTGGCGCCAATACTTTTCTCATTCACTCTGAGGCTGTAAGAGAACTCTGCACACATCTCCATCAATTAAATCAGTTCAGTTAGAATTGTTTATTTTCTCTGGAACCCTAATTGTGTTTATGAAAGAAACCATCCAACAAGCAAGAAAGCCTGGTTATTGTACGCTAGCTTAACCTGGTCTACCTCGGATACTCTTGCTAGTCGTTAGCATGGATATCTCTCCACAACTCTTAGGCTTGTCATCTCTCCAAAGCTCGTTGGTTGATAATCATACATTCCTTCACAATAGATTCTACTTATATTGATAACTACTGGAACAAACAATCTCACCATCCGAGCTATCCTTCCAAGCAAGAAACCTTAACTTGAACTGAAACTACACTCTATCTCTATCTTGAACTGAAACTACAACCGCTTTTTTGACTGGATAAACTCCATCAGCTGAATCCGTAGTTGTTGAAGCCTCTGCTAACTTCTCTATTGGTGGTGGGTGATGGTGAAATTGGATCTCATACTTTTTATGACTCTGTCCAGAGGTTACATTTTCACTAATTGTTTCATCACCATCCTAGGTATAGGCCTCATGAGAAGCAGACCCAAGCGCGTATTGAGATTGAGTTCCAGAACTAGATAAGTCTATTAACCCAAAATCAATTGATTGGATTGAATCAGTTGAACCCATTTCAGTTCCATAGCTCGTAAATGTAGTTTCAAATTCAATTGTTTACCCATAATCACAAGCATATTACGAAGCAAAGCAAGCAGTCAAGATATAAGCAGTGAAGGCAGGGGTTGCAGAACAAGTTGTTGTTGACTCAGTTTACCTAATAGTAGTTTCAGATTCATATCTAGATCACTATTTGATACGATAAATGTGAATCTATGCTTGGATGAGCAGTATGCACTATTGGATGCGTTACTGAATGTGTTATGTGGTATGGTTGCCTTACCTCCTGCCAAGCTATCTCACCATACATGATATCCTTACATCCTAGTTAACCCTATACAACATACCCATCCATCCCATAGCTAGTCTCTATAGCTAACTCACCTGTGAAATGGTCTCACCAAACATAACCATTCACAAGAGATAACTATACCAAACATCTACAGGCTATGTTAATTAATGAGATATCTCAATGTGATTAGCTAAGTAATTTCACAATGAACTTACACCCACTTCTTCCTACAATGCTAATTCTATTATTGGTTATTCTTCACTCCTACCATTTTGTCTTCTGCAGAAACGTTGAGAATGCCATTAGTGCCATTAATCTGCGGGACACCCCTCAGAGATGGAGGAATTCCTGTGAGCTCCCCAAATCCAAGAAAAACCAGGAGTGAGATCGAAATTTGTGTTTCTATAGAGATATATGTACCTGGAGGTATCTGTTGTGCATGTGCGAGGATGTATCTATACACCATCGAGTTACCCGTGTCCCATCCAGGCTGAGGCTTCCATATTTGTCGATAAAAATGACAACCTGCACAACTGCGCCATAGACCACGGCTTCATCCTCCCGCATGCATTTCTCCACAGGCTCCATACTCCTCCTGAACAAGTCCATGTTGAGCTCCTTGAAGGGAGCTCTGGTAATGGTGATGAAGCATGAGATTCCTAACGACTTGCCTTCCCACATCCTACCCCTCCACTTTTGAACACGTCTTCTAATTTTTGGGCTATGTGGAGTCTATCAAGAGAATGGTTCTACTCTCTGTTAATATATATGGTTTTCAAGACAACGATGCCCTCATTCATTACAATGAATTAAATATATGTCTTAATACATGACGTGCCATATGAGGCTAAGTTATTAATCCAAAAAACCATTTATGGTGTGCGATCAAAAAAATTTCTTGGCCCAAGAAATTAAACTTTGGCACTTGATAAGGACTAACCACACACAAGATCAGGATTCATAGACTGTTAAATAATCCAAGCACCCAACACTTTTTCAATCAATGGTTGAGAATGATTTGGGCCTAAAAGTGCTGGAGTTATAATCGTGCTCTTTGCTTCCGAAAGATCAAAGGTTGAGGATTCTCTTAGTCAATGATCCTCATTAAATT
>SNQJ01S0110988.1:27244-56147 GCA_010110895.2 Picea sitchensis | reverse complement strand
TGAAAAACACAAGGCAAGACTTGTTGCCAAAGGATTCTCACAACAACCAGGTACTGATTATGGTAAAATTTTTGATCCAGTAGCAAGATTAGACACTGTAAGGACTCTATTGGCCATAGCATCCCAACACAAATGGAAAGTATACCATATGGATGTCAAGTCAGCATTCCTGAATGGTTTCTTAGAAGAAGAAGTTTGTGTCGATCAGCCACCTGGATTTGAAGTCCAAGAGAAGCCAGCCAAAGTATATCGGTTGAAGAAAGCCTTGTATGTCTTAAAGAAAGCTCCAAGAGCTTAGTACAACATAATTGACACTTATCTGATCAAAAGAGGTTTCAACATAAGCCAAAATGAGCCAACTCTTTACACCAAAACAGATCAGCATGGTAAAATTTTGATTGTATGTTTATATGTTGATGACATGATCTATATGGGAAATCTTGAGTTAACAAATTTTAAACATGCCATGCAATTTGAGTTTGAGATGACAGATCTTGGCATCATGAAATATTTTTTAGGGATTGAGGTTAATCAATCAACCAAAGGCATTTTTGTCTGTCAGCAAAAGTATGCAACAGACATCATCAAAAGATTTTGCATGGAAGGATGCAATCCAACAGAAACCCCTATACCACTAGGCACAAAATTTAGCAGGAATGATGAAGGTCCTACAGTGGACTTTACCCTGTACAAAAGTTTAGTAGGCAGTTTGTTGTATCTTACAGCAACTAGGCCTGACATTATGTATGCAGCCAGCCTTGTTTCCAGATTCATGGAATCCCCCAAATATTCTCATTGGAAAATGGCGAAACGAATTTTGAGATATGTTGTAGGAACTCTCAATTTCGGCTTATGGTACACTAAATCTGATAGTAATCAACTTTCTGGTTACATAGACAGTGATTTTGCAGGTAGCCTAAATAACAGGAAAAGCACATCTGGACATGTTTTTCAACTATGCATGAACCTAATCTCATGGGCATCAAAGAAGAAGCCAATTGTTTCAATATCTTCTGCAGAGGCAGAGTATGTCGCTGCTACCTCAACTTCCTGTCAAGTTGTGTGGTTGAGAAGAATATTGAAATATATGTCACATACATAAAAGGATCCAACTCCTATTTTCTATGACAATACTTCAGCAATTGCTCTATCAAAAAATCATGTGTTTCACAAGAAAAGCAAACACATTGAAACTTGTTTTCATTTCATACGCGAGCTAGTCAATAATGGTGATATTGTACTACAATTCTGGGGTTCTCGAGATCAACTTGTCGATATCTTTACAAAGCCACTAGGAAAATCGGTTTTTGATTTTTAGAGACAACACTTAGGCATAATCAGTGTTGATGTTTGTAACTATTGAGTTTAAGAGGGAGTGTTAAATATAATGTAACCTCAACAGGCTGACTGTACAATGCCAGATGTCTTGGCCAGCTGTATTTTCTATTCTTGTTTTGCTTGAGCCAATTTAGCTCAGCTATTTCCTTTTGCATAGTATCTTCTTCATTAACTCTTCTCATTGTAGTCTTCTTCATATATTCTAATATATTGTTTTATGTTCTATTATTTTCTCGCTGCATTTCTTGCTTTACAATTTATCAAGAGGTAGTAGATCCTATGGAGGTTAGCATGTGCATTTCTTGTTTGCTATCTAATTCTTAATACTAGTAGACTAGATGCGTTGTGTATCAACTTTGAAGTACAGTAAGAAAAAAACTGGGAACTATTAGTGGACAATGCAGGTAATCTCCACGCAAGATTGGAAGGTAAAAGATACGATTTCAATGGGAGCTTCTGTGAGATAGATCTAAATTTTTAATTTTTTTTCCTAAATTAACTACAATGTTATCATTGTAAATGTGTTGAACCTGCACAAAATAGATTTAGATGGGAATTGACATACACAGTGGCAGAGAAAATAGAATAAAAGTAAAAGAGAAACAAGAGAGAAAGAGTGGAAGAATTCACATTAACCAAATGAATGAATGATAATTTGCACATGATATACAACTCAACCAATGCACACTTGCCAATGCACCATAGTAGTTGTATAGAGTGATTTGGACATACACCAACAGTTACGGAAGTAAACTGCCACCTAGTCTAGTCTCTCAGGCAGTTAAGTACGGTAGTGAACTTCCAACTAGCTTAGTTAACTAGCCTATTCTTTAGTTAACTAACTGAAACATAGTGAAGTGAGGAGGAGATCAAGCAATCAACGCTATTTTGGGGATGATCTGTAATGTCCCCAACTAGATGTGATTGGAACATTGAGTTTGTGTTGTGTTTTATGTGTTTTTTGGTTGTGGCCTTTAGTCAAACACTTTACAGATTTGTCTTCTTGAGTTGCGCTAGGGTTTAATATTATGGTTTTATTGTGTGTTTGCAACAAGTAAATTATGTATATATAACAAAGGCATATACTCAATAAGGTGCAAGGTCAACAACATAAGAAATAACCACAAATACCTCAGATCTGATTTATTATTCATATATAGTTGACCTCATACAAAATGCAGCAGATATGGAATACATATAATAGAATGGAGTGTGTGGATGATGATGCCTCCAAGATAAACAAGAAATATGAACATATAGGCTTCCAAAATCCTATCCAATATTAATACCAAGTAACACTGTAGTCCAACTAATACCCTCTGTTGTAGGTGATGCCCTCTCTATGCACTTCTTGGATGGAATAGACCAAGGGAAGTAGAGACTCCTCTCTATGGCATGGATTCTTTGTAAAAATTTGTGAAATGGTATCTCTACTGATGGAAAGATGATGGTAGTGGTATTTGACCTGTGGCTCAATTGGAAGACTACCAAACAACAATGTTTCTAAGAATAGATGTGGCCCCACTAGATGAAGAAAGCCAATATTTCTCCCTTCTTGAATATGGCCTCCAAACCCTCTGAAAAATATTCCAAACTGTAGATCGTTGAATAGGATTACCTCTTAGTGTGCCTCCTAAATATTGGGTGATATATCACCCTCCAAAACATTGGATCTCCAATGGGCAGTGGGCCCTCATGAAGAGGAAACTTGTCCTCCTCAATGGTAGATCGAATGGATTGAAGAAACCACTCAGTCACTAAAGAAAAAAGGTGCCCTGGTGGTAGCTAACATCTATAAAACAAGATCTCTCTCAAATCAAGTGTCTACAACCCTCCACATACTCCTCTCTGAAGAACAATCTGCCCTATCTCATAAAACCTCCAATAATATGCCATGCCTCCACAAATGTTCCTCAAACTAAATAGTAATCGATGTATAATGGTGAGGGAGGAATCTTTCACCTCCTTGGCCAATATTGGATCAAGAAAGGTGGGATCTTTCACCACCGAGATGATCTCTAGGGTTTGTCTAGTCAAAACCCTCAAAACCCACCAAGTGCATGAGCTCTCTAGCAAGAAGCTAGACATCAAAATGATAAACAACATAATGAGAGAATAGAGGCTTTTTCACCTTTTCTTTCCAAGTGACTTTTAGTTTATTTTATTATTTTTGAATTAAATCACTTTATTAATTAATTAACCATTTAATCTCCAAAAAGTGATTTATTCATCCTTATGGCTTCTCCGACCACTGAAAGTCACTTCTCATCATCTTATTCTCTAGTGATATTCCTACTAATTCCAATGAGCTATTACACTAAAAGTTTCCTCCAAGTATTATGCCCAATATGACCTTCTTACTGAATTTAATTAAAATATAATTCAAAATTATGAAAGAATTGAAACATAACCAAAGCCAAGTTGTGTGGAATGGATCTTGATAATGAAATATGATGAAAGATGAAAGTTGTGACCAATAAAACCCCTCAATATCTCTTATACTCGTTATCACACTTATCACACCCATATGGCTACTCTAGTAAGCATAACACTCTATAATATCATTATGTAAAAAATTTGGGACATTACAGTCCTCGGTCCCATATCCACCTATGCGATCCAAAGAAAAATCCCATTACCTTGTCCTCGAGCAATAAATGAACCCCTCTACATATGATATTGGGGTCCCATATCCACCCATGTGATCCAAAACAGAATCCCCTCAAGATGTGGCCCCTCCAAATTCTCACCATGTGATCCAGGTGGATATTGGTGGCCACCCACCTTTTCGGACTGGCTCAAAACAATTTTCTGGCAATTTTGGCAATTTACTATTTTTGGCAGGTTTTAACTTTTGGGGCCATTTTGAGAGCCTAAATTAAGGTTTTTCGCGATTGAGGTTCTAAAATATATCCAAAGTCATGATTTATCCCCCAAAACTAATCTTCTCGACAATACCTTTCCAATGAGCTATCATATGCCTAAAACGGAGATTGTATGGAAAAGTTACGACCCCGGGAAGTTGATGTACTAACTTACCCAAATGAGGCCCACATGACTTTTGGCGCTTCATCTCCTAGGGTTAGGTTTTTAGATGTCTAGGGGTTTTGGCATTCCTATTTATTGTAAAAATTCCTTCAAAGCATCATTGTAATCATCTTCTTGCGAATGCGAGTAGCCATCACATCTCTTCTCAGAGATAAGTTGCCACCATTCTAGTGAGTCTTTCACTTTGTATTTTTACAGTCTCTTTACATTTCTTTCATTAATAAAAATCTTGTATTACCATATCTCCGTGTTTATGGTTACATCTCTGATATATTTATGTTATATTATTGGATATACGTGATATCTTTGTTCATTTCTTTATTATATATCTCCTTTCATTTCGTGCCGAAAATAATCTGGATCAGTGGTATCAGAGTAGGCTGCTCTAGATCTTTTTTTCAATGAATGTCCCCAATGAGGTCCGAGTTTATCAATTTGGGTCTCAAGATTGTATCTCTTGAAGACAATCACTCTCGCACACCAAAGAAACCCTCAATGGCGGAAGAAAAAAAAAAATGATATAGTAGATGATACTATCAATCTATTGCTTGAGCAAACTTTCATGCTACAGAGGGATGAAATGATGGAGAAATTATCTCACATCCTTCAATGCTTGTTGATAGAATTAGGTGCATATTCATCAAGAAGCCACTTTGGAGGAACCTCGCCTTTCAAGGTACAAGTTAATTTTGATATTCCTATATTTGAAGGACAAATAGATGCAGAAGCCCTAGAAAAATGGTTACCTCTGCTAGAAGGTTGTTTCTCTGTTCACAATTTTTATGACAAAGAAAAGATCACCTTCGCACTAATTAAAGCTCTCCCTCATGTCAAACATTGGTAGGAAACTTATTGGGAGCAAAGTTCCATAGAGGAGTCTAGAATATATGGGGACGATCCCACTTGGGATTTTTTTTTGGATGCGATAAAGGAACATTATTACCCTATTGGAAACTATGAGAACCAATACATGAGATGGAACACATTATATCAAGAGAGGGGCCAAGCAATTCCAGAGTTCACCAATACCTTCCATACCTTGCGCACCAAGCTGGGTATTAAAGACTCTGAGTGACATTTGGTTCTGAAATACCGTGGGCCTCTACACAGATACATCTAGACTGAAATGGATTTTCTGGACAACTCATCACTCGGTGTTGCTTATCGATATGTTGTTAAATTTGAGAAGAAATTTAAGCACTAGAACAAATGGGAATTCAGGTCTTCAAATCCACAATGACCAAAGTATGAAAAACATGGCCCTAACAAACAGTCTCCCAAAAACCAGTCCAAGACACACGAAAAGAAGGGTCATGGGAAGACAAAGAAGGACACCGAAAAATGGTGTGATTTCCATAAAATTCCCTCGCACAACACCGATGAATGTCACTCAAAACATTCATTGGTGGCCCGAGATCAAAGACAAGGAGCCCAACCCTGATTCAGGATCTGATTCTGAAAACACTGGTAAATGACATATCATTAATGCAAACCCCACTACTATTGTTTTGACTGCAGCAATTCAACTAGAAGAACTACTAGATCCTAAAGAGGGGGAGTGACTTTTTCATTCATAGATTTGGGTGAAGGGGACTCCACTGCATTTTATTATTGATAGCGAAATCCATAAAAACCTCATCTCAGCAGAGGTCGTCAAACAGTTGGGATTGTCGACAAAACCACACCCGCAACCTTACAACATCGGGTGGCTTCGGCAAGGATGAGATCTTCATGTCAGCCAACAGTGTTGATTGTCATACGACATCCAACCCTTCAAGGATGAGGTATTATGTGATGTTTTCCCACTGGATTTCTGTGATGTTCTCTTGGGTCAACCATATATGTGGAGATGCCATGTTGTTTATGAGTCTTGACCCCGTAGTCTCATATTTACTTTGGGGGTCATCTCTACAGAATACCAGAGGTAGTTCCAACTATTATTCCACCTGAAAAGTGTCACAAGGTAGTATCTCATACTACAAAATTTAGCTTCTTCAGAATTTGTTCAAAAGGGGAACAAAAGGACACTGCAACCACTACAGCCTCGCCCCCTGCACCTTCTATCTAACAGAAGTAGGTCGAAAAGATTGCAGAAAAGTGCAAATATTCCTTCTACACACTATCCTCTCATGTAGCTGAACGTGTTGAACAACCTCATCTTCAACAGGTTCATGACATACTTCCACAAACTAAGCAATGTGACGTCTCTAGCAATATAAGCAGCGCATCAAGATGCAGATCCAGCAAATGCTTTCCCCTCTCCCCTGTGAATTCAACGCAATGGAGACCCTTCCTTCCTAAGGACGAAGGATTGATCCAGGTGGATATCGGTGGCCACCCACCTTTTCCGACTGGCTCAAAATAGTTTTCTGGTAATTTTGGCAATTTACTATTTTTAGCAGGTTTTAACTTTGGGGGCTATTTTGAGGGCCTAAATGATTTTTTTTTAAAGATCAAGGTTCTCAATTATATATTATGGCATTATTGATCCCTCAAAATGAATCTCCTCGAAAATACCTTTCCAACGAGCTATCATACGCCTAAAACGGATATCGTATGCAAAAGTTACTACCCCAGGAAGTTGATGTACTGACTTACCCAAACAAGGCCCACATGACTTTTGGCGCTTCATCTCCTAGGGTTAGGTTTTTGGATGTCTAGGGTTTTGGGCATTCCTGTTTATTGTAAAAATTCCTTCATAGCCTCATTGTAATCATCTTCTTGTGAATGCGAGTAGCCTTCACATCTCTTCTCAGAGATAAACTACCACCATTCTAGAGAGTTTTTCACTCTGTATTTTTACAGTCTCTATACATTTCTTTCATTAATATAAATTATGTATTACTGTATCTCTTTGTTTATGGTTGCATATCTGATATATTTATGTTATATTATTGGATATATGTGACATCTTTGTGCATCTCTTTATTATATCTCCACTCTCATTTCATGATGAAAATAATCTGGATCACCATGCATGACATCCAAATGGTGTTGATGAGTAATATGATCATCTGCAATAGGTCCTTGATAAATTATTCAAGTGCCCATCCTATTTGGATGTCAACACCATCAAACATTGAACTACCAAGAACTCTAATCCCTGGATCCCATACCAATATGTGAACTGCAATGCCCTGTGAAGTGTAGTCCTGTGATATATCGACACCATGAATCTCTTGCAAAAATAACGTGGCCTCAACCCCACAAGCGTCTAACCTCTAGTACCATGCCAAACCCATCACGACCTCCTCCAACTAAACTTGTTTCTACCATAGTGAGGTAGTATAAGACCTCAATGAATCACCATCAAGTGGCGTGCTCCACTCAATACTAAAGCTCTATGAAAATTCAAAGTGACTTTACCCTGCAAAGATCCATTTTCCTCCATTATTCAATGAGATTCCCAACCCTATAATCCCAAGGTTCCATGCTATCCTCTGACAGGGACCATCACATTGACGCTACAATAATCTGATCACGACTGTTTGCTCAAAGTATACATACTAGATCCCCCACTCCTAGATCCTCGTGATGAAATACCTTTGAAAACTAATTCTGTTATCAAGAAGTTGAACCTGCAAAGGTATCTCTATTGAATCAACATATACCCAACCATCTCCATACTTGATCATGAGTATAAATAGGGAGAAAATCTCTCTCCACACAGAACAAGTCCCTGCAATCCCTATCAAAACCATCCAAGAGTGAAGTATGTTTCTCTTTGGTGCAACCTGGTCCATCATAAAATGAAACAACCCACTAACCAAATGGAATCTCGGATCCCATGGAAAAATTGGAATTTCATCACTTCCAATCCCCACTAACTGCTCATGTGTCATACTGATAACTGTCGGAAGCCCTCCATCCTCATCCCAATGAGAATTTGAATATGTGTCACCGTGTGAGATATCTGCTATCTCGTGGCCTAAGATGCTGACCATCACACCCATGGTCTCAATTTTATGTCCCTAATGATCCACTCCTATCCTTATGTGTGCAATAAATACACTTATCTCAGCTGGTCTTGGCCTACCAACTCTCCATGTCCCTTCCCACTATCTATCTCCCCCTATGATGTTGTCAATGATGAAAGTATTGGGAAAAGCTAATAAAAACATTTGTAACTGACTATAGAACTAAAATCTATCATACACTTTTGTCAATCCCTAGGACTAGAAAAAAATCTCATCCACTAGCACCCATGGTGAATAATTGTCTAAACTCCAACTATCTCGTACAACAGTAGATAACTCCACAAAATGTTGGTCAATCACTCTCCCTCAATCATCACTCAAATAGTTGTTTCTACTATGAAGGTAATCCCCCATAATGATATGTTTCTTCAAGGGAGAGGAATCGTCATGCTCCACTAAGTGTGTATCCTCTCTATAATCCAATGTATCCCCCTAAATCCCACCGTACATCTCTATCATCATCATATGTTAAGCCCTAATGTTGGCTCATTACCCCTTAATTGGGGCATATTACATTAGTAATGTTATTTTATTTATGTCAGCTTTATTCCATTAGTTGTAATTATACCTCCTAGTCTTCTATATATACCGAGGAGACATTTTCATTTGGAATCATCTTGGAATTGTACATGTGACATCCCCAAAAATAAAATATTTTTGAAATTTAAAATTGCTGGAAATTTATTATGTTTTTAGTAAATTCGAATTTGAATTTTTTTTTCCATTTATGGAAATTCTGAATTTTCAATTTGGTAATTGTAATTAATTATTTTGAATGTTGGGCAGAGACTTGATTTGACCCAACTAACTATTTGACTATGACACTTGTATGGAAACAAAATATTTTATATTGATTGCAGGAGGACAAATGACGCAGACACCGACTACATTCGCTCACAGGATCATTCTGTCAACTTCCTTAGCTGAATTAGCTCTTTCGATTCCCACTGGAATCTCTGTTACAACCCAATCCACAGGTCCATCCTTTTCCTTCATGGCCCAAATGTGACTATGAACATTTTCCCCACAAGAAATGTGATTTCGAGCTTCAGGGTTTCCTAATTCCTGATGTCACGAGAACCCCTATTCTCTCGATCTCCCGATCTCCGATATTCCAATTCGCCGAAATAGATTTAACTTCAGTTAGCCCCCTGGACTAGACCTTTGGTCCATATGACCCCCCCTTACATGATCGCAGTCCCTTTCGAGGTTTCGGGCTCTCAAATGTCGAAACGCATTTGTCCTCAAGATTCTCGATCCTTCGAATCCCGATTTTCCGATATGACGTCAGCTGGCCCCACAACGTAACTTTCTACCTTGTTGGGGTTTTGGGCTTCACATTTCCGAAATGTGCATGTTTCTTGTCCTCAGGATTCCTGATCTATCGAATCCCGATATGCCAATAGACTCTCCCTTTTTAGTATTTTTTTCTGAATTCTTGGATTTCTGCCACGCGTCCCCTTCAGATGGACGGTCCACATCCATTTCATGATTTTGTGAAATCAAATGCCAAAATGTATTGGCCCTCTTGATCCCCAAAATTCTAAACTCCGAAATGCCGATGCTCCCGATCTCCACCACGTGTCCCAATCAATGGACGCCTCAGATCTATTTCATTGTTTTCATCCTAGAGATTCCTGATCTCCTATCCTCAGGACTTCCGATATCCCGATTTCCGAAATCCTGATAAGCCAACTCTTTCGAGACTTTATTCTCCCTATTCATGAAGGCTTTAAACCCCTCATAGCTCTTGTCAGATACAACAACTGACAGGTATTTGGATCAAGATCCGACGGTGCATATCGGTCCTCCTTGTGCACTCCTCTTGCTGCTCCCTGGATGTGAAACTATGAATAGTCCAGATCCTTTCGGTAGATCCGACGAAAACTGTGACTCCTCCCGATTTTTGGCACTTTCTTCCCAGACTTGAAAGAATTCCAATTGTCCAAAGGCCTCAACCTTTTCCTTTCCTCTACGAGACCCACGAATGTGAGTCATCGCCTACGCTCTCAACAACATTTTCCCTCCTGAGCTTTTAGCACTCTGAACTCATCAAAGAGTTTTGTTGCCTCTGCACCCCTTGCAGCTACGTCTTCATGCACATAAAGGAATACTCCTCCTGAGATTTTATCTTCAAACCCTTGAAGGATTCTTCAACTCCTGTGCCCTTACAGGGTCTCTAAGCACATAAAGCATTATCCGTCATGAGATTTCATGTAGCTTCGACCTCCAAGGAAACTCATCCTTTTTCCCTTCTCCCTCAAATGGAGAATTGGGATACCCTCCTGGCTATCCTTCACAAGGTGCCTATCTGCACACCTACTCAATGCCCACCTGGCAGAGTATTTTCTTATAGAACATCCAATATTTTTGTCCTCTTCTGTGCATCCTTTGTACCTATTCAATGCCCTCCTGGCAGAGCTCTCATAATCCTTAGTGATTCTGGTTCTCCTCTTTGAACTCACAATTGAGTTCTTCTCAATGCATCACTATGCGTGTGCTCAATTCCCACTTGGCAGAGCTTCACAGAACTTCTCAGAGATTTTGTCTGCAACTGTGTTTCTTCATACATAGCCTTGCCTCCTGAGGTATTCAACAACCTCACAGGTCTTTCACAGAGTTGTTGATTTCAACTTCTATGCTCACCTGGCACACCTCTGTCTGACTCCGCAGATTTCAGAAATGCACCATCTGTGTAGGGCTATCAGAACCCACAATGTTCTGTCACACCCTCCCGATGTGAAGCCTCAAAGACCTCTCAAACTTGAAGCCAAAACAACTCTTGCAAATGCATAAACATAACATACATTCACAGCATAAAAGAACAATCACAAACATTCATTTAACACAAAAATATGCAGGAAAAACTATTGTTTATATTAAATGGAAAATGCATGTTTGTACAAGGTGTTCTTGAGCACGGCCTGTAACAAGGTCTCAGCTCCTTCTCTTCTGCTCTCTACTCGCAAACTCTCTACCATTCTCTCTCTCAACCAACTCCTCTCAAAATGAGATTGAAATTGATATTTTACATGCAGGGGCTCTTTGATCTCTTCCCTCCAATCTACCTACCCTATTCAATTACATTGAATGGGCTATCTAGTCCACAAATCACATCTAGATCTCAGCCTTACAAACATTAAAGGCCTACCTACTCTAATTCATGCACAAAGGCACGTCTCCATGGCTCATCAGCCTACAACATTAATTACATTCAAATTCAAAATTGAATATGAGGGTTGCGCCTCTCTTCATCCTTGAATGTGTGCTGACATGGCTGGCTGGCTGGTTGACCGATGTGGAGAGATGCTCCTGCATCATACTCCTTAGCTACAAAATTCATGAGCTCCTGCTCATGAGCTTCCCATCTCAGTTGTGCGAATCCTCCTGGATCCCAAATCATCCTCTGGAGTTGTTCATCCGCTCCATCTCCCTACTGTTGTTGCTTCTTCTGCACTGTTGTTGTTGCTTCCTTCCTTCTGCTCAGCCTCTCCTTGCTGACAGTTTCTGCTGATTGGATCATCATCTCTCTAAGCATGTCGATCACTTCATCTAGCTACTCCAATGGCTAGCCATGTTCATGTAGTCTCCTCAGCTGCATAAATTTTCTGCAATTGGGTAGATCTTCATGATCTCCCATGCCATCCTCTTCATCTTCTTCTGTGGCCTTAACTTGCCACCCTGCCGCAAAGCCCATATCTATAGTCTATTATTGAATGACCTTCTTTTCAGTCACCTTCTCTGACAGCTCAACTTCTGTCAGTTCTCCTACTGGCTCTAGATTGTTCAACCAATCTTGCAACATCTACAACTCCATCTCCCATGGAGTGAAAACTTTATCTTCTGCTATCAACTTCAGTGTTGTAGATTCCTTTTCTTCAGCTTCCTGGCTGAAAGTATTGAGCCATTCCTCAGAATGCTCATTCTCTTTTTCTTCTTAGGAAGCTTCAGATACCTTCTCAAATTCCTCTTTGATAGTCTCAGTTGGTTGTCCTTCTGCTGTTGCTGCATCTGCAACACAGATTTCTACCTCCTCTGGGCTAAGTGGCAAGAATATTCCAATTCCTCCAATCATCAAAAGATTCCTCAGATCCTCCTCTTCTGTCAGCTGCACCTGCTGATCAAAATCCATCTCTAAATTTATGAGACCCTCGGATAATCTCATCTGCTCATCACTACCCACTTAACAATATGGGATGTCTCTGCTTCCCTCCTGGAAGTCTATGGAATCAACTAATACCGTCTTTGTTCCCTTGCCCACCTGGAAATTTGGAAACCTTTCGCTGCCCTCTTGGCAGTCTTTGAGATCCCTCAATGACCTCATTTCATTGTCCAGCTGGCAATGTGAAATTCCTTGGCTGTCCTCCTGACAATCTGTGAGATCTTTAGTTGATCTTAACTCCTTGCCCACCTGGAAATTTGGAATTTCCTCTCTGCCCTCCTGGCAGTTCCCAAGATCTTCAGCTGATTCCATTTCATTCTCTTTACCAAGAATTCTCCCAGTCTCTTGTTCGCATATATGAACCCCTTTTTTCTGGTCCATTGAGGTTTTCCACATACCTCAACCAACTTTTCAATAGCCTACATTGTCTTATGACCATCAATTGTTTGACTGGCCATCTTTCTTTTGCCTTTCTCATGGGCCATTCGTGCACCCATCTAAACTTGGCGTTTTGCTGCATCTCAATTGCAAGATCATCCAGTCTTGCGTTCATCTTAGTGAGTTCTTCATCCCATTCTTCATCGCTCATCATCTCTAGGTCCTTTCTTCCAGCAAATCTACAGCCTTTAGTAACCATATCGTTGTCCCTGTCTACCCTCCTCGCAAATCTATTTCTCACTCCTGCAAACCTGAGTGCTTCAGCGTCTTCCTACAGTCCTGTTGACTATCTTCTCAATTGTTGCCTACTTGCGAACAATCACCACAGAGTCTTCAACAACCCTGTCTCCTTTTGTCTTCTCCCTCTACTTGAAATATACAAACAGAGTTCTAGCTCTGATACCAAACCTAACGCAGACACTGACTATGTATGCTCATAGGATCATTCTGTCAAGTTCCTGAGATGAATTAGCTCTTTTGATTCCCACTGGAATCTCTGTTACAACCCGATCCATAGGTCCTTCCTTTTCCTTCACAACCCAAATGCGATCGTGAACATTTTCCCCACAGGAAATGTGATTTCAGGCTTTGGGGTTTCCTAATTCCTGATGTCACGAGAACCCTTGTTCTCTCAATCTCCCGATCTCCGATATCCCGATTTGCGAAAATGGATTTAAATTCAGTTAGCCCCCTGGGATGGACTTTTGGTCCATATGACCTCCCCTTACATGAACGTAGTCCCTTTCCAAGTTTTGGGCTCTCAAATGCCGAAGCACATTTGTCCTCAGGAATCCCGATCCTTCGAATCCCGATTTTCCGATATGACGTCAGCTGGCCCCACAAAGGAACTTTCTACCTTGTCGGGGTTTCGAGCTTTACATTTATGAAATGCACATGTTTCTTTTCCTCAGGATTCCCGATATGCCGATGGAATCTCCCTTTTTGGGATTTTTTTTTGAATTCTCAGATTTCCGCAATGCGTCCCCTCAAGATGGATGGTCCACATCCATTTTACGATTTCGCGAAATCAAATGCCGAAATGTATTGGCCTTCTTGATCCCTGAAATTCTGAACTCCGAAATGTCGATGCTCCCGATCTCCACCACGTGTCCCAACCAATTGACGCCTCAGATCTATTTCGGGGTTTTCATCCTGGAGATTCTCGATCTCTTGTCCTCAAGACTTCCGATATTTTGATTTCCGAAATCCCGATAAGCCAACTCTTTTGGGACTTTCTTCTCCCTGTTCATGAAGGCTTTAAACCCCTCACATCTCCTGTCAGATCCAATGGCTGACGGGTATTTGGATCAAAATCTAACGATCCAGATCCGTCCTCCTTGTGCGCTCCTCCAACGGCTCCCTGGACATGAAACTCTCAATGGTCCAGATCCTTTCGATAGATCTAACGACAGCTGTGACTCCTCCTGAGTTTTGGTACTTTATTCCTAGCCTTGGAAGAATTTCAATTGTCCAAAGGCCTCAACCTTTCCCTTTCCTCTACGAGACCCACGAATCCGAGTCCTCGCCTATGCTCTCAATGATGCTATCCCTCCTGATCTTTTAGCACTCTAAACTCGTCAAAGCATTCTGTGGCCTCTGTACCCCTTGCAGCTATGGCTTCATGCACCTAAAGGACTACTCCTCTTGATATTTTATCTTCAAACCCTTGAAGGATTCTTCAACTCCTATGCCCCTACAGGGTCTCTAAGAACATAAAGTGTTATCCGTCGTGAGATTTATTGTAGCTTCAACCTCCAAGGAAACTCGTCCTTTTTCCTTTCTCCCTCAAATGGAGAATTAGGATGCCCTCTTAGCTATCCTTCAAAAGGTGCCTATCTACACACCTACTCAATGCCCACCTCGCAGAGTATTTTCTTACAGAACTTCCACTAGTTTTTTCCTCTTCTGTGCATCCTTTGTACCTGTTCAATGCCCTCCTAGAAGAGCTCTATGAATCCTTAGTGATTCTAGTTCTCCTATCTAAACTCACAACAAAGTTCTTCTCAATGCATCACTATGCGTGTGTTCAATTCCCACCTGGAAGAGATTCATAGTACTCCTCAGAGATTATGTCTGCAACTATGTTTCTTCATACATAGCCTTGCCTCTTGAGGTATTTAACAACCTCACGGGTCTTTCCCAGAGTTATTTATTTCAACTTCTATGCCCGCCTAGCACACCTCTATCTGACTCCCTAGAGTTCAGAAATACACCCTTTGTGCACGGCTATCAGAACCCGCAACATTCTGTCACACCCTCCTGGTGTGAAGCCTCAAAGACCTCTCAAACTTGAAGCCAAAACGACTCCTGCAAATGCATAAACATAACATACATTCAGAGCGTAAAATAACAATCACAAACATTCATTTAATACAAAAATATGCAGGAAAAACTGTTGTTTATATTAAATGGCAAATGCCTGTCTGTACAAGGTGTTCCTGAGCACGGCCTGTAACAAGATCTCATCTCCTTCTCTTCTTCTCTCTACTCGTAGACTCTCTACCATTCTTTATCTCAACCAACTCCTCTCAAAATGAGATCGAAATTGATCTTTTACATGAGGGGGATCTTCGAGCTCTTCCCTCCAATCTACCTACCCTATTCAATTACCTTGAATGGGTTGTCTAGTCCACAAATCGGATGTAGATCTTATCCTTACAAACATTAAAGGCCTACCTACTCTAATGCCTGCACAAGGGCACAACTCCATGGATCATCAGTCTACAACATTAATTACATTCAAATTCAAAATTGAAGATGAGGGTTGTGCCTCTCTTCATCCTTGAATGCATGCGCTGACATGGCTGACTGGCTAGCTGACCGACGTGGAGAAATTCTCCTGCATCAACAAATGGAACAACCATGTTAAATTTAGCTGACCATGACTCCATGAGTGGGGAACATGTTGGAACTACCTCTGGGATGATTATTACAAGTGAAAAATCAGTGATTTGGCCATTGCAGCCCCTGAAAATCAGGGATTTAGAAAGCTGTGAAAATTCCCAATGGAGGGAAAAGACCTAGGCAAATGATAAATACCATATGAGAGGAGGCAGGTCACTACCAAGTATGCTGGGAAAGGAGACTTTTCATTTACTTGCTGTTATGAACACTACTTGAGTGTGAGGAAAGGGAAAACTGTTGGAGCTGTAGGACATATATGAAGAGAAGATTTTCCAAGTTCGCCCTCATGGATTCATGGTTAGGCTAGGGGGTGAATCGGCCAAGTAGTTTGGCTTCCCTGTTCTATGGTTGGGAGGAACATGGTTGTTCCCTTTATCTTTTAGCGTATTATTTCAGATATGTTATTTATGTCCCTTCTCTGGCTGAATGTTAAATGGTTACATACTTGATAGAATGTATTTGTTAGAAATAATATTAAGGATGAAATATCGAATGCATCCTGTTGCAAAATTAGGAATTGCTAGAATGTCTCTCTACTAGCTCGGAATGGATTATCTTTGCCGCATCTCATTACTGTTATGAATACTAGTTCCCAAAAGTATACTAGCTAGAAGGATATGACTAATCAATTCTTAAAGAAGATTTGTGTTGTGGTTTGGATTACTATGTAGTAAGATAAGGGGTTGTGGTTGAAAACCCCACAAGTAAATTGTGATGTAGATTTGAGTTTACCTACATATTGAATGCAAATGGAAAACTACATAGTGTGTGTGTGTGTGTATATATATATATATATGTATGGATATTTTTGATATATAAAGGAACGCACCACAATAGAGTAATTAACTAAGATTTCTTCCATGTACCAGCTGAACAATAATGAATTTTGTTTTGGAGATAGCCCTAATCGCAAGTGTCTAAGATATATATATATGTATATTTAAAGTAGGGAAGTGACCTTACAAATACCAAGAATTATTATAGACCATCTACAACATTTACACATCTTTATATCAACCAGTGTTTAATAAAAAGTTATAGGTTGAAATGTTGGAAAATTATTGGAGTGAATCGAATTAACACGGTTTAATTACCAGAACTAATCATGAGAGGTGCAAAGGCCCAAGGAAGAAGGGACATCCTGAAACTTAAAACATACCACGGAGTAAATTCCTAACTATGTGAATAACAATGCAATCACCTAAAAGTTCAAAAGCCAAGTCTTTAACACAAGTACAGTAAGTGAAAATTGAATTCATATACCATCATGCGATTTGGAGTCAAGTATAAACAAGATGCACATATAGCCGGCAATAGCCGAGTATTTTTTTCCTTTTCAAAATCCTTTCGAGGAAGATGCCAATATGGCGCTAGTATGTTAAACCAATAAAATAACCAGTATGCCATTACAAGTAGGTGGAAGGGAAACCTGTAATTCTTTTAAAAATAGTATTACATATCTCGTTCAGAATTGAAACAAATGAACATCCCATACAGTGTTTTACTTTCAACGATAGAATTTTCCATCACGAAAATGGGTTACCCTTAATCAATGGTACAAAAACCACGACTTAATATCCATTTCGGGGTTTCAGATACCGGGAGTTGGAGGTGCCCAGGACACTCACGACAAGAATGATAAAATTGCGAAATGTGAAACCACGACTTAATATCCATTTTGGATTTTTGGATACTGGGAGTTGGAGGTGTCAAGGACACTGATCATGAGAATGATAAAATCGCTAAATGCGAAACCACAAATTAATCTCCATTTTGGAGTTTTCAGATACCGGGAGTTGGAGGTGTCAAGGACACTCGCAACACAAATGATAAAATCATGAAATGCGCAACCACGACTTAATCTCCATTTCAGAGTTTTGGATACCAGGAGTTGGATCTGTCAAGGACATTCACTACAAGAATGATGAAATCATGAAATGTGAAAGATCATATCATGTCAAAGACTCCATTTTGGTGTTTCGCAGACCATGAAATCAAAGATCAAAGGAACTTTAACTTTTGAAGTAACAAACCTCGAAATCCCGAACAGACACATCAACAAACTACGTCATCTAAGGACACGTGGCATAATCAGGAAATGACAAGTGTCAAGCTGATTCAACATTTCAGGCACATGTAATTCACGAATCAGAGTGACACGTGGCAACTATTCGACACGTTTCAATCCACATGTGGCATCAACAGGTTAACGTCACATTGAAACTTTCTATTTCGGGGTTTTACATACCAAGCAAAAACTCCACCATCATTAAGTCTCGAACTTCGAAATGTCGAAAGGGACTATTGTGAGTCTTGAAAACCCAAAAAGAAAAACTATGAAATCTCTTCAACAGTCCATCTCAATGGGTTATGTGAACCATCTGATCACTTCGAAGATTTTGTGATCATGAATTTTATAATGTTGGAGTGACGATGACTCGAAGGGAAAAACACTGAAACCCCCTCAGTCGTTCGATTAAGAAAAGAAGGGATCATATTATGAAGTTTTGTGGACCGTTGATCTGGCTCCATTTTGGCGATTGTGACTTGCCGAAATGCTGAAATGCCGAAATGTGAAAGGCATTTTGATTAGGCCCATAGTCACAGCCAATGGGCATATGGAATAAGTGCGAGACCCAGTACTTGTAATCCAAAGGTGCAGGTGAATTTGAATATGATCGGAGGATTATGAAATATTTGTACTCTGAGTTTAACTGGAAGGCCTTACCTAACCACTATCCTATATCTAGATATTTAAAAAAAAAACTATAGGGGTCTGTTTATATTTAAACATTTAACAGAGGAGTATAGACTAATACTCTACTTTTACCTAAGTTTGTTTGGTCGTTTTCATTGTATGATTATGTGTATGGACTAACACATGAGGCCTAGGCCATCAACTCCCAAAGTCATTTGTATTTTAAACATATGGTAATGAGTTATTTGTAGGGTCTAACGCATAAGGAGTTCGCCATAAAATCCCAAAGTCATTTGTGTTGTTAAGACTATGGTAATGGTTATAGGTACAAACAGATAGGAAAGTAATTATAATTACAGGAATTTAAATGAACATTGAAATGAGGAGTAAACAATTATCATCTATCTAAAACTTTAAGTTGAATTGTAATGACAGTCGATGATAGTAAGGACTCTTGCAAACTTTCAGACTCAAGCTTTATAACAGAAAGCTTACTTGCTTGAATCTCGAACTATTCAAGGATATTTATACAAACAAATTTTATTTTTTTTTCAGACAATTTTTTAGGTATATTACATATGGTATCAGAGAAAAAGATACAACATTGGGCCTAAACAGGGCCACATTAGCTTCTTAGTATTTATTCTGATTTATGTAAAACTAATAAATCTTATGGTTACAAATAGAAAGCCCTTTTTGTTTTTTTAAATTATGGCAGCTCAGGAGTTTGCAAAAATCAGGATAGAAGGAAATCCATAGCAAGGAACTCCTGGATATCCAAGACAGAACAGTGATGGAATCTCACCCATCGAGGTGTTGGAAACAATGAGGAATCTTATTATTCAACTGCAGGTTTTTAAGGCCGACAATGAGAAATTGAAGAAAGCACAGCAGGAACAGGAAGAGATAAATGAAGTTCTATTTCATAGTATAGTAACCAATAAAATCCCAAAATACAATAACCATGATGAAGAGGTCAGCAAAAGGGCCTCCAAGAATTCTGGTTTGGAAACAGAAAAGGAGACAGTTCATCTAAAGGGACACCTTCAGTTGAAGACAAAACTATACCAGACAGAAAAAGAAAACAAGTAGACCACCTTGAAGGATAATTTAAAAAGATTAATCCATCTACCTTTGATGGAGAATTCAGGACAGGAGAACAAGTTGAGGCATGGTTGTTGGACATTAAAAAATACTTCCAGAACTACAACTATACCAACAACATGAAGGTCAGAATGGCCATCTACAATCTGAAGGGGAAGGGCAACATTTGGTGGCAGGACCTGAAATTGGTGAAGGGCCTAAAGGAGAAACAGTTGGAATGGTCTGACTTTAAGAAGTATTTCAAGAAACAATACCTTTTTGAAAGATATTATGAAAGGAAGACAAAACAATTTTACGAGTTACGACTCGGATAGATGACGATGGAGGACCTTATAAATAAATTTCTAGAACTACTAAGGTTCATACCGTAGATAGAGGAGGATAAGGTAAAAATCCATTGATTCTTAAGTTGTTTACCACAGTCCTACACGGAAATAATTGAGTTTGACAACCCCAAATCATTGAGTGAGGTATTCATGAAAGCACGAATGTACTATGACCAATATAAATAGTGGGTAGAGTTTCCCAAGGTCTGGAAGGATAAGAAGCAATATCAAATGAACTAGAGAAAGAAGGGATACTGACCAACTCCTTATCTGAATGTAGCAAAATGTTTCCCAAGGAAGTATTTTCACTCCAATCATTTGAATACACAAGCTAGCGGTAAACCGGTAAACTTGGGAATGAAGAAGTTTGGGGACAACTCCCGTGAGACATTAAAGTATTGGGAGTGTGGAGAGCCTCATCTAAGGAGGAACTATCCATGTTTCATTTCAACAAACATAACTGTTGTTCACAATTTGCAAGAAGCCTCCATAGTGGGAGACATGGGCAGAAGTCTGCATCCATAGATGGTCTACAAGTTGACCACTAGTCCTCGATGGTAGAAATTGAAGGTAAAATCAATGACACTCAAATTTCTATTTTAATTGACCCTGGAGCTACGTTAAGTTATATTACTTCTGATGTAACAGAGTCGAATAAACTTAAGAAACCGAAGCACGCAAAATAATGGCTTGTACAACTAGCAACAGGTACTAAAAGGAAAGTAGTTGACTTTATTTCTGATCTTGAGTTCAACTTAGATGGTCAAAAGATAAGGACCAATCTGAACATCCTACCACTAGGATCTTATGATATGATTATCAGGATGGATTGGTTGGAACAACACAAAGCAGTACTAGACTTTTATACAAACATGCCTAGCTTTAAAGATGATTTTGGCACTATTAGAAAAGCCTAAGGCATACCAAAACCTGTATCAGTCAGACAAGTTTCAGCGATGCAACTCAATAAATGTATTAGAAAGGGATGCCAAGTTTATGCCATCCAAGTGATGAATATATTAGAAAAATAAGATAAGCCCAAGTTAGAAGACTTTGTTGTCCTACGTGAATTTAGAGACATGTTTGTGGATGAGACACCAAAATTAACTCCTATAAGGGAAATAGATTTCTCCATAGAGCTACTACTCGGATCAACCCCTATCTCAAAAGCACCCTACCAAATGAGTCTACCAGAACTGATAGAATTAAAAATACAATTACAGGAATTGTTGGACAAAGAGTATATCAGACCGAGTGTCTCACCATGGAGAGCACCAATCCTCTTTATGAAAAAGAAAGATGGTACTCTAACACTATGTATCGATTATAGACAACTGGGAAAAATGACCATTAAGAACAAATAACCCCTTACCTAGGATAAATGATCTGTTCGATCAAGTTGGTGAGGCCAAGATCTTTTCAAAATTGGATTTACGATCCGGTTATCATCAAGTTAGGATAAAGAACGAGGACAGAAACAAAATAGCTTTTCGAACAAGATATGGACACTACAAGTTTGTAGTCATACCTTTTAGACTCACTAATGCACCAACCACATTTATGTGCTTGATGAATAACATTTCCAGTCAGTACTTAGACAAGATCGTAGTAGTATTTATCGACGTTATTCTGGTCTATTCTAAAATGGAGTAGGAACATGATGAACACTTAAGAATAGTTATGCAAACATTAAGGAAACACAAACTATATGTAAAACTTGACAAATGTGACTTTTATCTAAAAGAAATACAATATTTAGGACATGTCCTTTCCTCATAATGTATTGTCGTAGACCCAAAAAAGATAAAATCCATTATGGAATTGCCAGTACCTAAGGATGTGACATATATCTAGTCATTCATGCGAATCACCGGATATTATCGCAGATTTATAGAAGGGTTTTCCATGATAGCCTACCCTATCACGTCATTACAAAAGAAAAGGACCAAGTTTAACTGGTTGCAAAAGTGTCAAGACAACTTTAACAAGCTGAAAGAATTATTGACATCATCTCCCATTTTGAAGGTAGCAGACCCAGATAAAGACTTCACAGTTTGTGTCGATGCAAGTAAAGAGGGACTAGGTGGTGTCCTAACTCAGGAAGGGCACGTGATTTGTTATGAGTCCCGGAAATTAAAAGAACACGAGTGAAATTATGTCACTCATGACTTAGAATTGGCAGTAGTAATGCATCACTTAAAAATGTGGCAACATTATATAATGGGCAGAAAATTCCTACTATTGATGGATAATAGCGGGGTGAAATATATGTTTAACCAACCAGATCTTAATGCAAGACAAGCAAGGTGGATAGCCTTCTTAAGTGAATTCGACTTCAGGGTCATACATATCAAGGGTAAGAAAAATAAAGTAGCAGACGCTTTAAGTAGAAGAGTCCATGGGTTATTTGAGATAAATATCAGCAAGGAAAAAAGTGATCTGGAACAAAGAATAAGGACGATGAGTATTAGCAATGAAAATTACACTAAGATGATAGCAGAATTTCAAAACAATATGGCAAACTTAGATAAACCAGATCTATGTATCGACAAGAAGGGACTATTATGATTTAAAAACAGACTTTACATACCAAATTCAGTAGAGTTAAAATTAACTATTTTAAACGACGTGCATAAGAAACCATATTCTGGCCATCTAGGTTACCAGAAAACAATAACAGCACTTAGAAAACTATTTTACTGGCCTAATATGAAGGGAGAAACAACAGAGTAATTGGCTAGGTGCCAAGATTGTCAGCAGGTTAAGGCCGAACACCAGCATCCAGTCGGCCTATTACAACCATTACCCATACCAAAATGGAAATGGGAGACTATATCACTGGACTTTATAACAGGTTTGCCTAAAACTCAGAAACAAAATGATTTTATCATGGTTGTAATCGATAAACATAGTAAGTCTACACACTTTATTCCTATAAATTCTACTTTTAAAGCTATAAACATTGCTAAAATATTCATGAAAGAATTTTTTAGACTGCATGGTATTCCTAAAATAGTGATTTCAGATAGAGACGTAAAATTTACATCTGCTTTTTGGAAGAAATTGTTTGCAGGGCTAAACACTAACTTGAATTTCAGTACGAGCTATCATCCACAAACGGATGGACAGACTGAAAGGAAAAATCAAATCATAGAGGATATGTTTCGCATGTACGTAAGAACAAAACCAAGCAAATGGGAATACTGCCTATACTTCATAGAATTTGCATATAACAATGGGTACCAAACTTCGGCTAAGTTGAGACCTTTTGAAATACTGTATGGCAGAAAGTGTACGACTCCAATTAGTTGGGATAACCTGGCTGACAGACTCATGGTTGGACCAGAGATGCTCCAAGAAATGGATAATATGGTAAGAAAGGTACAACAGAACTTGAAAGAAGCACATGACAGACAAAAGAGATATGAAGATCAGAAAAGAAGACATTTGGAATTTCAAGTGGGAGACCATGTTTATTTGAAGGTCAAACCCCGAAAGAGCTCGTTGAAGTTAGGGAATTGTGCCAAGTTGGCACCTAGGTTATGTGTGCCCTTCGAGATACTAGATTGAATTGGACCCGTAGGATATCAACTTGCACTTCCAACTAATCTAAGAATTCATAATGTATTTCATGTTTCGTTGCTGAAAAAGTATATTCATGACCCTACTCATAGGATTGATTGGAACTTTGTGCAAGTGGAACCCGAAGGTGAGTTCCAGGTGGAACCCCTGCGCATTTTGGACCGGAGAGAAATAACACTTCGAAAGAGGGTCGTCGCTCAGGTAAAGGTGCAATGGAAGCACTTGAGTCCTGAGAAGGCCACTTGGGAGTGGGAGGGAGATTTGCGGAAATCTCATCCAATCTTGTTCCAGGAAAGGAACAAACACTGAGGACGGTGTTTTACTGAAGGGGGAAAGGATGTGACATCCCCAAAAATAAAATATTTTTGAAATTTAAAATTGTTGGAAATTTATTCCATTTTTAGTAAATTCGAATTTGGAAAATGTTTGCCATTTATGGCAATTCTAAATTTTGAATTTGGTAATTGTAATTAATTATTTTGACTATTGGGCAGAGACCTGATTTGACCCAACTAACTATTTGACTATGACACTTGTATGGAAATAAAATATTTTATATTGATTGCAGGAGTACAAATGGAACATCCATGTTAAACTTAGTTGACCATGACTCCATGAGTGGGGAAGATGTTGGAACTACCTCTAGGTTGATTATTACAAGTGAAAAATCAGTGATTTGGCCATTGGAAGCCCTTGAAAATTAGGGATTTAGAAATCTGTGAAAATTCCCAAGGGAGGGAAAAGACTTAGGCAAGTGATAAATAGCATATGAGAGGAGGCAGGATGCTGCCAAGTATGCTGCGAAAGGAGACTTTTGATTTACTTGTTGTTATGAACACTGCTTGAGTGTGAGGCAAGGGAAAACTACTAGAGTTGTAGGACATATATGAAGAGAAGCTTTTCCAAGTTCGCCCTCATGGATTCATGGTCAAGCTAGGGGGTGAATCGGGCAAATAGTTTGGCTACCCTATTCTACGGTTGGGAGGAACGTGGTTGTTCCCTTTGTCTTTCAGTGTATTATTTCAGATATATTATTTCTATCCCTTCTCTGGTTGAATGTTAAATGGTTACATACTTGATAGAATGTATCTGTTAGAAATAATATTAAGGATGAAAGATCGAATGCATCCTTTTGCAAACTTAGGAATTGCTAGAATGTCTTTCTACTATTTTAGAATGGATTATCTTTTTTACATCTCATTACTGTTATAAATACTAGTTCTCGAAAGTATACTAGATGGAAGGATATGAGTAGTCAATTCTTAAAGAAGATTTGTGTTGTGGTTTGGATTACTACTGTAGTAAGAAAAAGCATCATAGTTGAAAACCCCACAAGTAAATTGTGATGTAGATTTGAGTTTACCTACATATTGAATGCAAATGGAAAACTACATAGTGTATGTATATATATATATATGTGTGTGTGTGTGTGTGTGTGTATGTATGGAAATTTCTGATATATAAAGGCAGGCACTGTAGTAGAGTAATTAACTATGATTTCTTCCATGTACCAGCTGAACAATCATGATTTTTTTTGGAGATAGCCCTAATCGCAATTGTCTAAGATATACATATATGTATATTTAAAGTATGGAAGTGACCTTGCAAATACCAAGAATTATTATAGACCATCTACAACATTTACACATCTTTATATCAACCGGTGTTTAATGAAAAGTTATAAGTTGAAATGTTGGAAAATTATTGGAGTGAATCGAATTAACACAGTTTAATTACCAGAACTAATCACGAGAGGCGCGAAGGCCCAAGGAAGAAGGGACATCCCAAAACTTAAAACATACCTCGGAGTAAATTCCTAACTATGTAAATAACAACACAAACACCTAAAAGTTTAAAAGGAAAGTCTTTAACACAAGTACAATAAGTGCAAATTGAATTTATATACCATCATACGATCTGGAGTCAACTATAAACAAGATGCACATATAGCCGGCAATAGTCGAGTATTTTTTTCCTTTTCAAAATCCTTTCGAGGAAGAAGCCAATATGGCACTAGTATATTAAACCAATAAAATAACTAGTATGCCATTACAAGTAGGCAGAAGGGAAACCTTGTAATTCTTTTAAAAATAGTATTGCACATCTCATGCGGAATTGAAACAAATGAACATCCCATATGGTGTTTTACTTCCAACAATAGAATTTTCCATCAGCAAAATGGGTTACCCGTAATCAACGGTACCAAAACCACGACTTAATCTTCATTTCAAATTTTCGGATACCAGGAGTTGGAGGTGCCAAGGAAACTCATGACAAGAATGATAAGATTGTGAAATATAACCATGAATTAATATCCATTTTGGAGTTTCGGATACCGAGAGTTGAAGGTGTCAAGGACACTGACGGCGAGAATGATAAAATTGTGAAATGCGAAATCATGACTTAGTCTCCTTTTCAGATTTTTTGGATACCAGGAGTTGGACGTGTCAAGGACACTCGTGACGAGAATGATAAAATCGTGAAATGCGAAACCATGACTTAATCTCCATTTCGTAGTTTCGAATACCGAGAGTTGGAGGTGTCAAGGACACTCATGACAAGAATGATGAAATCGTGAAATGCGAAAGATCGAAGCATGTCAAAGACTCCATTTTGGAGTTTCGCAGACTGAGAAATCAAAGATCAAAGGAACTTTAACCTTTGAAGTAACGAACCTCGAAATCCTGAACAGACACATCAACAACCACGACAGCTAAGGACACATGGCATAATCAGGAAACGACAAGTGTCAAGATGATTCAACATTTCAGGAACATGTAAGTCACGAATCAAAGTGACATGTGGAAGATATTCGACACGTGTGAATCCACATGTGGCGTCGGCATGTTTACGTCACATTAAAACTTTCTATTTAAGGGTTTTACATAGCAAGAAGAAACTCCACTATCATGAAGTCTCGAACTCCGAAATTTTGAAAGGGACTATTGTGACTCTCGAAAAATCAAAAGGAAAAACTCTAAAATATCGTCAAACGTCCATCTCAGTGGGTTATGTGAACCGTTCGATCACTTCGAAGATTTTGTGATGATGAATTTTATAATGTTTGAGTCACAATGACTCGAAGGAAAAAATGTCGAAACCCCGTCATCCGTTTGATTAAGAAAATAAGGGATCAGATTATGATGTTTTGTGGACCGTTGATCTGGCTCCATTTCGGGAATTGCAACTTGACGAAATGTCGAAATGCCGAAATGTGAAAGGCATTTTGATTAGGCCCATGGTCGCAGGTAATGGGCATATGGAATAACCACGAGACCCAATACTTGTAATCCAACGGTGCAGGCGAATTTGAATATGATCGAAGGATTATGAAATATTCGTACTTTGAGTTTAACCGAAAGGCCTTACCTAACCACTATCCTGTATCCAGATATTTAAAAAAAAAACTATAGGGGCTTGTTTATATTTAAACTTTTCGTAGAGGAGAATAGACTAATACTCATCTTCTACCTAAGTCCGTTTGGTCGTTTTCATCGTATGATTATGTGTATGGACTAACGCATGAGGCCTAGGCCATCAACCCCCAAAGTCATTTGTATTGTAAACATATGGGAATGGGTTATTTGTAGGGTCTAACATATAAGGATTTGTAGGTTCTAACGTATAAGGATTTGTTTTGTTAAGACTGTTGTAATGGTTATAGGTACAAACAGATAGGAAATTAATTATAATTACAGGAATTGAAATAAACATTGAAATGAGGAGTAAACACTTATCATCGATCAGAAAAATTTAAGTTGAATGGTAATGACAGTCGATGATAGTAAGGACTCTTGCAAACTTTCAAACTCAAGCTTTATAACAGAAAGCTTACTTGCTTGAGTCTCAAACTATTCAAGGATATTTATACAAACAATTTTTTTTTTCAGATAGTTTTTGAGGTATATTACATTACATTTATGTGGGCATAAGGAGGTTTCCCTCTCGAAGAGGCTTATTATCTAAATCTCTCTCTTTTTCAAGGCGTTTAATACTTATTCTAAGGTTTTTCTATTCTATATTGATATTTGGTTCTTAACATATGGTATCAGAGCTCAAGGTCTTGGGGTTTCATTGCTACATCTAAGACACCTTGGGATTTTTGCTATAATCTGTTTTTACAATGTTTCAGAAGGAACGACTTGGAGGATATGTGTCAGACAGATCAAGGTATGTTGGGTTAAAATTTAAGCTCCCGAGGCCTTATACTTTCAAAGATACAACCTATGACAGATGGGGTTCTGGAATCATCCTTAACTGAGTCATTGCAGAATGTTCTCTATAAAAAAAAATCTGTAACGTTTCAGACACCGACCTCCAGTGGATATTCACATAAATTAGTAAGGTATATGTCGTAAAAATTTCAACTTCTGGGTTGTCTTACATTTGTAGATACACCCTGTGGAAGATAGGGTATCTGACTAGTCCTATTGACTAGTATCAAGAAGGTGTTCCAGGTAAAACAATCATAAATTCTTGCTAGAATATCTAAATTGAGTGAGACTAGTTTCATTTGATAGTGTATAATCCGTAGTATTTATGGTACGAGTTTCAAAATTGTATATCAATTATTTTGTGTGGGGCATGCTATACAAGTGACATCTCCCAGAAATGCCAAAAAGAAACAAGTTTTGGGGAAGTTAATGTAAATTCCACTTGGCATACCCAATTTTGATCATACCTATGGCATTGCAGAGAAGAAATATCAAAGAAATATAAAAAATAAAGTTTCATACCTAGAAGGGCCGAAACTTTGGAGATACAGTAGAAGAAATATTGTCTAGTAGAACCACCTCAAAATCAAGGTTCAAAAGTGATACTTGGCCAACATGCCACCCAAAAAGGGAACTTCTACACCAAATAATCCTATAGATAGTCCTACATGGACTCTTGATGAAGGTGAAGAAATGTGTAGGGACATAAATGATTTACAAAAGAAGACAGTAACAAAATATGAACTACAAGATATGATGGAGGGTTTAAAGGGGAGATCATGGAAGGATTGAAAAATTTCATAATAGAGAGGACACTTGAAAGTGAAAATGCATCCCATGAAATTCATGATGAGGACACAAGGAAGGTGAATCAAGAATGGAGAAATTCCAACTTTGAGTTGAAGACCAACCACATTCCTAAGATCGATATGAGGAAGTTTTATGGGAAGGACCCAATCACATGGATACTTCAGATGGACCAATTCTTTGATCTACATAATGTGCCACATACACAAAAGGTACGAATTTCTTATTTATATTTAGAACCCAATAAATTTGTATGGTATCGATGGTTTTTTTCTCGCAAATCCCTCATCACTTGGACAATTTTC